>JAQIVE010001432.1:0-25052 GCA_034698285.1 Sminthurinus bimaculatus | reverse complement strand
TCATTTACTACCATAGTTTGTAGATTATTATTATAAAAAATAATAATATGTATTATAATATATTAATTTGGTCTGTTATTAGTTATTACACATTTTAACTTGTAGTATTTTATTGTTAAATTAATATTAATGTCGTAAAAGCAAACAATTCATTTTTCAATTTAGGCCTCGCAAGAACAACTTAAAAAGCTGAGCCCATAATTTCAATCGGACGTCATTTACCTGTATAACTAATCGTAAAACACTTAAAAAATATTAAATATTATATTATTTTATCTACATAAGGTCGTCGTAGATGAAAAATCTCCAACTTTTCTACTTTTCAATTTTTCAAGCCTATCAACAACTATCGTTCTTTTTAATATATAAATAAATATATCCGTTTTAATACTACATAGGATTTTTTCGTCTAATTTACGATAATAATAACGTAATTAATTTGAAAATACGACTTATGTAGAATGTTTTACTTCAAACCACAATAATATTAATAGTAATAGAGATCAATAAACTAATTTTGGTATAGCTATACATAAGTAAAGATTGACTTTTTTGTTTAAAGTAAAGAAAGGGATCGATTGATATGTTATTATTATCATCTAAGACCCTCGTCAACTTGTTTTTAATTTAAATATTATTGAGAAACGTGCGTATCCAGCTCTTAGAGTAGCACAATGTATTGTACATACTTTAGTGCTAAAATTTTTGTCATAATATTTCAAATTTTATGTATTTCCTAAAATAGTAATAATCAATAAAAAATATTAGTGATGCGTGTAAAAATTAAATAGGCAGACATTTTTATGAGCACGTATAATGATGTAATTTCCTGCTATGTATTTCGAAGAATGGAAGTGTAATTAATTAATCGTAAGACTATTGTAATTACTATTAATTATTATTGAAGAATATTGAAAACCAAATGTTATTTCTCTGAAAAAAGTGAATGTTATTAAAAAGTTAAAGTATTTGTCTTAAAATTTTTTTTCATTAGTCTTCTTCATTTCTTCTTCATTATACATATTATGTAGATATATAAGACAGCAATAGATGCATACCGCATACCAGACAAAGTGTGAACATATTTATTTTAGTCGTATGAGAAATAACAACAAAATAAAAAGCAATGCAGATGCAAAATACATACTGATAGTTGATAGTTCATACTAGGAAGCATTGCTTTCGTTTTTTAATTTTTTTTATGAAACGGCTACATTTTATTGTGTTTTAAGTAGACATTTTTTAGTAGTACCATTTCAATGGAAAGTCGACTAATAGTTATGGTACGTTGTGATTGTGCATATAAAAAACCGCATAATATTATAATGTAGATGTTTTATCATAATTATTATAACTAGTATGTAGTTACATCATTTTAGGTTAATTAAAACATGTGCGAGTTAAAAAGATGTCCTTATAGTGTTACAACAACATTGTAGAACAACTATGGTATAATAGGGCATAAAATGATGCAAAACAAAAATAGTGTAACGCCGTCTTCTTGCGATTAAAAAAATTCGTGTCATTTTATTTTGGATTTTGGACGTCGAGAGGAGGCGAATAATATAAGTAGGGACCTTCACCGAATAAGTATGCACATATTATAGACCATATTTGTTTCCAAATATGTATAAATTGTGGTGTTTCAGACTACTTTTACGAAATAAAATTCTAGTTTACTATTTCTGTCGAGACAAAAATTCGCCTATGGGAACATTAGAGACTTATGAAAATAGGTATACAATATATATACATTGTACACTGATTAAAATTTATCTTTACAAAACGAAAACAGTAGAAATCATGATTATGTACATAGGCAAGAGTAACGAATCTATAATATAATAATATGTAACTCTATGTATAAATGAACTTATTAATTATTAATACCTGTTTAAATGAGGCATAGTGTACTTACAAAGGAATTATTATTACAGCGCTTAAAAACTACCATCAATCACCAGTTATCCATAATTTAAAAGAAAAAAAACATTAAATATAACCTAAAATCACTTATTTTATTATGTGTACGTTATAGCAAATATCTGTAACATGATGCCGTTTGACCATTCAAAATCCTCTATATTATCAGTCTCATTTTCCCTTTTCGAGCCGTAAAAATTAACTTGACAATAAAGCTGAGTGATTCTCTCGATTTTAATTGACTTGTTGGATGTAAAAATGAGAGCCACAGCTAATTATTGTATCGGGAAAATGATAGTAACGCCATAAAGGACATGTCATGGTTTATCATGGCATACTAGTAGAAAGCATTATTGCTGTGAATGTACATTTCTTCAATATAATAATAACTATTATTACTGGAATTCTATAATACATTGAGAGATCGCGGAAAGCTGGTTGGATATGATCCCAAGTAACAAGTAAATAAAAGGTATAAAAATGGTATACATTATTTTACCCTTTAACTTGATACTAATTATTATTGTCATTATTATTACACTAGTTAGTTCATTCTCAACGACACACTTTTTTTATACTTGTATTGTTGAAACATCACAGCAACAGCAATACCTCCCTTAAACCCCATACATTACTAAAACAACATGTACATGCATACCTCATTAACATTTAACTTATGTTAAAACACTACTTGATTATATTATACCTATGTTTAAAATCCTATTTACTCTACATTTAAAAGTGGTACAAAATATTTTTGATTTAGCTAATTAAAAGAAAGAATATATTATTATGATACAAAAAAATTCGTTTTCGGTAGGCCGACTGCCCTTTCATTTTTCTCACTCTTCCTGTCGTAGGAAGCACTAAATATTTTACGATATCCTACTATTTATACATATTATTATTATTACACTTTATACATAATATATTACAATTCACAAGGCATACTTACAAGTACCTACTTTGAAAGTAAAATCATTCTATAATTTAGTCATTAGGTATTATTGTTACGCATTACATTATTTTCTTTGACAGCCACTATTACTATTGAGTAATCGTTGTCAAAGAAAGCTATAGGTTAAAAATATTATAATATTATTATAACTATAAGGTAAAAATGAGGATTCATGGTTTTAGGATTTTTCAGAAAATTTTCAATTTGTTTAGTCATATTCTTTACTTGTAGTTCGATTATTTTAAATTGCAATACAGAATAAAGGCTGATAGATGATGCACAACTTTTTGAAAAAAAGATCACCCATAAAAAAATTAAATATTTTCGTATTTTGTATCTGAAAGTGGATCGAATATTACTATTATCATTCAATATGTTGATTTTCATTCTGATACACGTTCGTTGCATCTAGGAAATGAGTTTTAACTGATGGAGAACTGAAACGGGATGCCCAAGACACTTTTGTCCCACAAACGCTTGACATAATATTCTGTGAAAATCATAAAAAAAGACTTTAATAATTAACATTGCCGTTGTATGGAAATTAGTTCTTAGAATACTTTCAATACGTGCATATATATAGCCTTACTGGCCCCAAACCATAATTTATATGTAACAGCTACTTAATTAAAACTAATCAGTCAATACTGCGGTCAGCTCTTCTGGATTTTTTTATTGAAGTGATGATTTAAAAGGAAGCTTTCCAAGGGTGGGACTCTAGTCACAGTTAAAAAATATACGACAAGAGACAAACCCCCAAAACGCAACCTTTTTATTTAGTCAATAAAAATTTCTTCTTTACTGTGTTGAAAAATTTCGTTGGTGTCAATGGTTTCTTCTTTAGTACTAAGGCCGCCTTCACCACAGCCCGTGCCAACATACTGAATTTTAATGCTTTTGCATATACTTAATATGAAACCGATCTATTATATGACTAGGTAAAAAATGAGATAACTTACATTATACTCTGACTCCATTGCGTTTGTAGTTTGCCCAGAATGTCTCGTTATTTTATAAAGAGGTAGCATTAAACTCATACATTTAGAGAGTAAAGTACTTGTACTTAGAGCTTCTTCAGTCGTCTCCTTATTGGCCTTCTTTAGGAATGATGTTATCGTATTCTGTGCAACCAGTTGACGCTAAAAAGAAATTCGTTGAAAAAAAGGCATTAATATAAAATGGGCATAAAAGAACATTCAGAGGTAAAAACGAAGATAATAATGTATTCCCATTGCAGCATTATTTTTGAACTTACTTCTGCATTTTTATACCGAAGAAAGTCTTGTAGACTAACTGTAATGAAAGGATCATCGGGCTTTACAAACTTTGATAAATTGTCTTGAGCAACTGCAAGAGCGTCTTCAACTTGCTTGACCTTTGCTTCACAAATTAAAACTTGACGTCCTAAATACTCATTTTTGCTCTCCCAGTCAACTAAATACTTTTTCAGTTTCTCCACTCCCTAAACACAATTGAAAAGAAATAATGCTCAAATGGATAAGACAATAATTGGACCTTACATTGTATATTGTGTAAAAAGAATACAAGTCGATACCAGATTTTTTAAAAAAAAACTATAAATTAATACCTTATGATGCTCCAGATCTAAAGTACCAAGAGCATCTATCAATTTAAGTCGATTTGCCTTCCAGTTCCGTTTCCTTCTGGCTTCCTCCAGATCGTTATTTGCTTTTATTAAGTCTTGATCCAGGATTTTCTTTTCCTCTAACAGCTGTGAAAAATGATCGACAGCCAGCCTGTCATAGGGTATTATGGGTATAGGAGTATATTGTGAAATTGTCGTTTCTAAAGCTGTATGAATTGACGGCGCAGCCCCTAAAGTGACGGTTTCATTGAAATTTGCGATCGGGTCTCCAGACCCAGTCTCTGTGGACGAAATCGAAATGGTAATATCTTTTGCTTCTGGTAGCTGATTCTCCGTCTCCCAAAAAGAGTCCTATAATAATTAGGAGTGATTTAAAAAATTAAAAAATAAATATAATTTCCCAACCAATACAGCTCTAGAACATAAACAACTGAAAAAATATGATTAGAAAAACTTTCAGTAGCACAAAATGGAAAAGGGAATTGATCGTCCTTACGCTTAATTCAGTTCCACAGTCAATTTTTTGGCAAGAACAGTGACAATTCATTTCTTTGTCCATGAGTTGCTTATTTAAACTTTCAATTTTAGCAGTCATCTCTTCTATAACTTTTCCATACTTTGATATGCAGGCACTCACAGACATGGTGTTTTTCTTCACCTAAAAGGTGTGAATGTAATTTAAAAAATAAAATACATCATGTTGTTGTAAGTAAACATTCCGCTGGTTGAAACCCCGTTTAAGAATGTTATTAAAATATATTCATTCAAAATATATGCGTACCTGGAATCTAATGCGTTTCGCCCTGTCTGCATATCTTAGAGTATTATAGGTGTCATCGTATGAGATATCGGACGGTGACACATTTGCTATCATGACTGTTTTACAATTTCCACCCAATGCATCCTTTAAAATTCTAGTCAACTTAGAATCTCGATATGGAATATGACGCTTTCCATCAGCCAAAGCATTTATACAATTACCTGGATGTTCAAAGGAAACAACATCAGCGAAATTTAATAAACCTGTAGTAAATATTAGTAGTAGTATTGCATGCTTGTGGATGGAACAAGGCAATTTCATACGTGGATACTTTCTTTCTTTAACGTATGAGGAACAAAAGCCATCTCTCACAATTAAATTATACACAAAGACATGATGCATTTTTTTTATCACTCACCGAGAGCTAATAAGGATTTATTGATGCTTGCTCCTTCACGAAACCTTTGACCCTGGAATCCCGTAGCTGCCCCCCGTTCTGAACCAGCCAAGTCAACCATTACTAATTTGGCTGCCTTGTAATTAGTATTTCTGTCCGTAAATCTACCCCGCAGTGTAATAAAAACCTAGAAAGCATAGAAGAAAAATTACAAGTTTTTTCTAATTCATGTGAATTCATCGGTTATGTTCATGCAAGCTGTTTTAATGGTCACCGTTTTTGTGTGCATATACGATTCTTTGGACTAAATATATCTTCATTTTTAATGTGTACGGTTTTTGGTACACGACTTTTCAAAGCAAAATATTTACGAGATAAAACTTAAAAAGTTATAATGACGATGATTTGATGAAGTAAGTCACATCTGAAAATGACATTTCAAGCGAATTAACATGCGTTAACCAGATTAGCCTCTGCGCGTAAAGTACTATTACAAAATACAAAATATTGATGCTTTGTTTCTTTTGCCTCTAATTTTATAGTCTGGCTTGCATTTACAGTGCTGCACAAGCAGTAATAGAAGATATGGGAGTTGAATACACATCAACGTTTATGCCGTATGTTATGTACAGTGTACATGTTTACTGTAGCGCATCAAAATATGGCACTGCATAGTTTTTATACCTGGACTACAGCATAAAGTGTGTAACAACAGAGAATTATGCTGCATGTTTTGTACGTACGCAAGTCCTATACATTGTAATACGAATGATGAGCGCATATATATGCGTTTCAAAGGTGCACTAAAAAGCGTTTGACAATGCGCTCGCAATACAGAAACTATAGAAGCTTATGCAGTACTTACTTTTCAAATATTTTACTCAAATTATGATATCGGAACTCAGAATTAAGTTTTCCCTATACAATGACGAAAGCAAATACCGTATCTAGTATCTACTATCTAATACATAACGCCAATGGCTTTTAATTTTTGAAATACATTAAATTTGCTCTTACTTGAAACACTGCATGTGATCTTGAACTAAAAAAAAAAGGTATAAATAAAACTAATTAAATTTCTTTTCATTTAAGTATTAATTTGCAATTAAGTTTTACAATTAAATTGAAAATTGAAAACCTCTCGGAGTTATGATCCGTCGGGTGCTGTGACCGTACGGAGTTGCCATAAGCGAGCATGTCCAGAAGAGCAGCGGCGTCCGATGGTTTATGCATACTTAAATTAGGTATCACAACACCAGCAGTGTCTTCTCGTATATTTAGTGGTCCAGATTCGGTCTTACTCAGCAGATCTCTTACAGTCTCATTATAAACCTATAGTTGTAAAACCATTCAGCACCATTGTAGTAATTAGAAAAAGACACGTTTTACCGATATTAATAACACGACAGCACCCTCAACTATAAAAAATCAGTAGTTCTTAATAATTAATGATAGTATTTAAATTTTAAATCATTATTAGTCTAATTGCACATACTTCTAAATAAGAGACAGCTACTTCAGCTTCGTAATCTGTACTCATTTGTGCTAATCGACGATATAGCTCCATTACAGTTAAAAAGGTTAACCCAGGATTTTCTTTCGATCCCAGCATAGTGTAGGTTTTACCAGCTCCTGTGGCTCCATAGGCAAACACTAAAAAAGTATGAATAAAACAAATAAAATTTCTTTTCATTTATGTATTAATTTGCAATTAATTTTTACAATTAAATTGAAAATAAGAGTACTGGTAACTGGCAAAATGCTAGTGCTTCTGGGAGTAAGTAAGTAAATGAATATTAAATATAGAATATAGTCTTTAAAGGGTAAAAAGTAAGCATCAATGAAAGGAGAGGGTAAAGTGAGACTTTTTTCAAACTTTATAAAGAAGTGTATAGTCAATAGTACGGCATGATGAAGAATGTGTGGACGAAACAAGGCTAAAAGTTAGCATTATAGCAATTCACATGCTGAGTGAGTGAGTGTGTTTGCCTTGCATGCAATACTTTTTGCTTGCTAACTCGTAACACAGTACAGTGTACAAGATCAAGATACTTGTAAGAACAAACGTTCCTATGCGAATACGTTAAGTAAATGCATTATGAATTATAACCAAAACTCAACGTGGCTAAATATCTGATTAATGCGAAAAATTCACGTACCTGAACAGTTAAATCCATTAAGAATAGTATCTAAAATTTGTAGTATCGTGCCGTTAAATATATTTTCATTATTATGCTGTGGTCCATATACTTGATCAAAACAAAACTTTAAATCTTTGCGTGGCTTTTTCAGCATATCCCGATTACCTATAATTACACCAAATGAATAAAACAGGAATGATTAATAATAAATAATAAATATAAATAAATAAAATATTTATAGCAAAAATTTTTTACTGGCATACTTAATATATATATATATGCGGAACCTTACCAACTTGCTTAACTCCATGAAAGTAAAAATCATTATTTTCTTCTTTAGGATCGAATATTATTAATTTATCATCTACTGCCACTACCACCGTCCTAAAACCCAAATAAAAATTTTTAATTTTTTTAAAATTTAAAATTAATATGATTTATTATAACAATTACTGGAATACCCTAATACTGAATATGTTTATGATAACATTTACGTTTACAAAAATAGTGCAAGATTACCTATTTGCTGGAGCCAATTCACGATCATTTGGTGGGCGAACCTTATTACGTCATATCATAATAATATTGTGGGTTAATTACAGTCATTATCATTAATGGACAATGTTAAATTATTTTAAAATGGGGAAATAGGTCCTCATCACTTATATCATACATGATTGTTATAAAATTTTGTGTATACATAAATTATACATTCTCTTTGAAGTATGGACTGTGAACCTACCCGAACTACTACATTAATATTTCCTCTTTGAGTTGCGGTGTCCACTGACATGCCAACGGCAGCAGTGGCCGCTGACAAAATTTTAACCGCAGAAGCTTTTGCCACGGCATTATTTAATCTTTTATTACACGAAAGTCTTCTTCCAGCCGCCCGATGTGAACCAGGGAATTTACTCCGTGATTTTGGTGACACCACTAACCTCGGACGCTTTGATGCAATAATCATGGCAAATAAGTGAGTGGAACAGTAAAAATATTGAATTCACCATCACATTTTACACCTAGGAGAACACATAAATTTTCAAAAATACAGTTAGAAATAATACTAACATTGGGTTTACAAATTAAGTACATAGCTATTATATCATAGAAAGACAACAATAAATGACTGCTTTTGCGTATCAATATAAGGAAATAAGGGTTAATAATAATAACAATGCAAATATAGTCCATGTTAAAAAACATTTTATTCGTAATATTTGAAAAAATACGTCCCCTTCTCAAATGTCAACTAAATGATTGCATAATATACATACACCATACACCTTTTAATTAAACTACAAAGATAATGATGCATTTAATACTAACGTACATAGCTGTTATCAAATACTTAGGTATATGAATAGTTCAATGAGGCGAAGGTACGTTTAGTTTCATATACATAATAACAATAGTATAAAAGTAATGTTAGTAATGTTGGGAATTGTCTCTTACCTCTGTTTTATTTGAGCTTTTATGAAATTATCACTTTGCACACATTCAGGAACGTTGATTTCTCTTAATCAGTTTCAAGAGATTGCTTGATGACTATTAAAATTAACTGTATTATTAGGGGAAAACACACTATTTTACGCAAAAACACTCACATCATAGATGCACACACACACACAATAATATCATTTGACGGATCGTCTCAACGTACAGTGTACATGTATACATAAGCTGCTCACCGCTCAAAACTTTTCAACGGTCAATTTTATTTCAAATTTTTTTTGCGTGTGCACAACATAATGACGTTGGGTCGATTCAGATTTCAGATAACAAAGTTTGATGATACTTGATTAACGATTAACATCATTACACATAGTGTGACAATTAATTAAATTGCAATACATTTTGACACTAAGTAACCATACATGATACATTTATTTAGTTTAATTAATTGCATGTTCCATTCATGTGGGTAAACGATGTAAAAAAAAACCCCACAGTTTGCTCGAAAGGGGTTCCCAAAATGCAAAAGCAATGCTTCCATAGTGTTATGAACGGCACTGAGGAAATAACGCGGGACTTCGGTTTTCTGTAATATGTTTTCTAAGGTAAAGAAATCGTATCTATCTTATTCTAAGGTTCTAAGATTTGCTTTCCTCTTCCCTATTGTTAGTACACTGTGTACATATTATAGTGTTTCACTTTTTTTGTACTTGAAAGAAAGATTGCTTTAAATGTAGTCGTTCGAAAGGCATAATTTTTATACTTGATTACAATAATAATTTTATTATACTTATAAGTAAACCATGAACATAAGGCTATTTTAATATAGTATAGTTTCGTATTTAAATAACTTGTAAAAAGTTGTAAACAGTTAAACACATAAATACAAACTACAAAGTACTTCGAAACAACAGTTAATTTTTATATGTATCTATTTATTCACCGCCGCAGAATATTCCTTCTCTTCAGCTCTTCACAGTAAGTCATCATTTAAATACATTCTACATTTAACCATTTATTAAATAATACATAGTAACATAGTAACGCTGCAAAGTGTGTGGTATTTTAATTACTTACATACTCTATAATATAGTAGTAGTTGATGGTTGAAAGTTGAAACCATGTTTTCGAACAGTTTACATAATATGAATCATGTAAGCCATTGTTTGAATTACTTGTTTATTCTTGAACCTTAAAACAATGTTTAATGTCTATGCACTTCCGCCTAGCCCCTAGTTCACGTGTATGTACTTACAGCATTACAGGATACAGTTCAAGAATTCAATTCAGAATTGACAATTCATAATACAATATGTACGTCCAGCATAGCTGGATACCTGGATGCATATATTGTGTATTCGACAATTTGATCAGTTTGTTGAAAAGTATAAGTCGATCTTGCTTTGTTTTTGAATTACCAAATTCTTGTACTTTTTACTCGACAAGATTAGCATTCAGCTTTATATCATATCATAAAACATAGATACTAAAAAATTCAATCTAGATTTTACTTTAATTTTGTAAATTTTATGCCACGATGCTATTTTTTTGTATAGCACGACAGGTTTAAGCGTTTTTAAAAAAAATAGCTCAACGAAAAATATTCGTTTTTATTTAAAAAGTTTTGCTTTTTTTTTATTTATTACAGTTGCTTGTGATGAACAGTAAGGATTAAGGACCATTGACTTGAGTTTTGAAGAGCTGGCTTACAAACTATATACATATTATATAGTACACATTAAGCTTGACAGATCCTAAGTAAGTACTTAAACTAATTATTATTATAAGAATGGTAAAAAAAGCTCCAATAGTTTGATCAAACTTATTGTTTTAGAAACACTCCATACTTGTACATAATAAGTAATTGAAGTCGCCATAGAATCACTATCATATTTGTTTGATGGTGGAAAAAATTGTAATGATGGAGCGTCACATCAGGTTATACCTAATCATGTAAAACTAAAAGCTATTACTTACTGTAATAGCGTTCTTGTCGATTTGTTTGTTCACAGAATTTTTGACACTCTCACGCATTTACATAAACTGTACACAATGATGAGCTCCGAAACTTTTAAAATGGACTCGAAAAGTTTAGGGGGGAAAACAAGGAGAAGTGACTCTTCGTTCTCCACATCGAGTATTTCTTCCTCATCATCTTCGTCACGCTCCAGATCAGACGAATCAGAGGAACCCAGGTAATCAAATTAAACCTAATAAGAAAGCAAATTGTTTAATGTCTACTATGTAATTTTAAATTCCAAAATCGCTTTACATAAAAGTAAGTAGTAGTTGTATATTATAGTTTTTCCATGTTGTCCAATCCATTCGTTTACTATTATTGTCATTTTTATGTGATTTCGTACTAGCCCTAAAAAAATTATGCTGAAATCTGGATCATATTCACCAGTTGAGCCAAAGATAAATGGTGTTCACAATAAAAATGATAATCCCATTCATCATTCAACAAGTTCTCATGGGGATGATGATGACGACGACGATGATGACCGCTCTCATGGATCTTCATCCCCAAATGTTCCAGAGGGGCAGTATGAAGTGGAACATGTTGTGGATTACACAAAAGAAGGAGACGTAGAATTATATTTGGTAAAATGGAAAGGTGAGTTAATGAACATTTCAACAGTTGTTTTTGTGGTTTTTTTTCAACTAAAAAGTAAACTATATTAATAGGTCAATATATGCTGTATACTATGTGTCTAATTTTCACATTTTTTTAAGTGATGTAACTTTTTATGATTTTTTACATGCTATCAGGCTGGGAAGAAGAATTCAACACATGGTAATTTATTTTAAAACATTATTCATGCTAATATTAAAAAGTAAATTAAAAACAACTATGACTTTTATAGCCAAAAGGCAAAAGGAAAAATAAAGAATGACAACAACTACTATATTT
The DNA here is from genome assembly GCA_034698285.1 of Sminthurinus bimaculatus. Classification (NCBI taxonomy): domain Eukaryota; kingdom Metazoa; phylum Arthropoda; class Collembola; order Symphypleona; family Katiannidae; genus Sminthurinus; species Sminthurinus bimaculatus. The sequence continues at coordinate 12,898 of JAQIVE010001432.1, read as the reverse complement.
TAGGGAACCACCTAGAAATTTGGTTAATTGTGATGCAGCGTTACTCAGTTTTTACCGAGAGCGTAAAAATCAATATAAATTGCACGCTAGTCGAAGTAAGTCTGAGGTAACTCAAGGCGGGCGAATTGTAATTAAAGGCCAAAAGGTTCCATTTCAAGTCCCACCAAATCCCCTACCGTTCCAGGAGCAAGTTAAAGAATTTTTTGAAATGCATGGTGATTTGACAGACCAAGAAAAGGAAGTAAGTCTAAAACCTACAATAATTTCTTTGCCAATAAATAACTGCTGACATTTTTGAGTGGAAAGTTTTTGGTAGTATAATCAGCAAAAGCCATCACTCTCATCATTAAATAGGCATCATTGCACTGCTATTCTTTTTTCTATTATCAATAGCATTCAATAATTTTGTCTTTTCTTTTTTATATTATTGGAAATCAAATATCAATAATAATTAATTCTTATTTTTTATCGTTTTTTAGGCTGGTAGAAAAAAGTTTTCGAAAAAGAAGCCAGACAATCGCACACAAGCAGCGACGGCAGGCAACAATAAAAAATTAACAAAGCTCCTGCAGGATGGTATGGAAGGCAAACTAGCGGAAGGGGCATTGATTAGTTTAAGGAAACAACTGGTGGATTTCGAGTACCTTCGACTTCGTCAAATACACCGAAAAGTTCTACAGGTAAATAGCACGGAGTCTGCCTTTTCAATTTTATGATGTATTATTATTGAACTCTTTTTTAATATAACGATGAGCTTAGTCTTCTAATGAATTGTTTCTTTTTTTTGTCTTGCGTCATAAATTTATTGGTGCAGGACTGGCAAGATAGCATTAATGCAGTAAGCCAAGGTAAACCAACCATAGTAATAGAAAATGAAGTTGATTGGGCTGGTCCTCCGGAAGATTTCATCTACACCAATGATTATGTGACAAGTCCCGACGTTTCAATACCTGATGATCCTCCAGTTGGATGTGATTGTAGTCCTAGTTGTTTTGAAAATAAAAACGGCTGTTGTGCATCGGAATTTGGAACAAAATTTGCCTATAATCAGAATGGAAGGTAAAATTTGCACAACGTTTAACATTTTAACACATTTGTTGAACCGGAATTTAAAAGAACCGTAATAATAGTAAAGTAACCCATTTCAGGGATTTCAAAAAATGTCTTGTGATTGAAATATTTAGAGATTTTGTTCTTCTATACTCAAGTCTCTATTTCCTAGAGGTTGTAGAAAAACTATTAGAGTTATCAATCTCGGCAGCATTTTGATATATTCTGAAATAACCTAAATTTGTCATCTCGGATGAGTCCTATTTTGAATATTTTTTTGCAAAATTTGTTACAGATTACGAGTACCGGTCGGAACTCCAATTTATGAATGCAACAAAAAATGTGCTTGTGATGAAAAATGTCCAAATCGTGTGGTGTAAGTCAACAATATTTATAAATAGCATGCACTATTTAAGTAATATTTTTTATTTTTTTATTATTTCAATTCTTGCATCTTGTTAGCAATTTCGGTTTCATATGAAAAATATAAAAAAGGATGATGAAACTGTGGCTCTAAACTAATTTTTGCTTTTGTTTTATATTTACAGACAAGATGGTCAAAAGAGTATGGTTGACAAGCGCTTCTGTATTTTTCGTACATCGAATGGCTGTGGATGGGGTGTAAAGACGTTGACTGTAAGTTTTTTTAAACTAATAATCGAATACAAATGACTATTGACTATAATAATAATGGGCTGAACGATTAATATCAAATATAACTTGGAACATTACATTATCCACTTTTTTATCTGAATCTCGTAAGTTTCGACGGTATGATTTTCTATTTAATTTGCAGTCTATTAAAAAAGGCAGCTTCGTGACATTGTACGTAGGAGAAGTTATAAACACCGAAGAGGCAGAAAGACGTGGAAGGTCATATGATGCTGAAGGATGCACCTATTTGTTCGATTTAGATTTCAATGAACAAGAACATTGTCCTTACACAGTAGATGCTGCGAAATTCGGAAATATTGCTCACTTTATTAATCATTCGTGTGACCCAAATTTGGCAGTGTTTGCTGTCTGGGTCAACTGTTTAGATGTTAATCTACCTAAGTTAGCACTCTTTGCTATTTACGACATTCCAAAGGTAATTATTATTATTATTTCAGTACACTACATGAGTATGTATGCGGTAATATTTAGAACGTTTTTTCTCATTTATTATTACTATTTATAATGATTAATTAATATGCTAAGATATTTTTTGCACATTATTTAACTAATCTCTAATCTGACATTTGTTTTACAGGGGGAAGAAATTACATTTGACTATAAAAACTTGGTTGAAGATAGGCTGGACAAATTGAATACTACTGCTACCGATTCGGACGATACTCCTAAACCACCCAAGAATCATAAGCCTTGCTTATGTGGCACTAAGGGTTGTAGACAGTATTTGTTCTAGGAAGTATGAAATGTGTCGGTAATAGTATCTAAAATGTATAAATAGTTTTTCATACAAACACTCGGAAACAAAAATGCCTCAAACCACTTTTTGCCTTCCTTAAATTATTTGACTCATATTATGCGGACTTTTTTTTTACAAAAGAAACTTTAAGCGTTGACAACAACAACTAGAAATCCTTAATTATTACGAAGAATATCTGATATTCATGTTTGTTTTTAAACTCATTCTTGAAAGTCTTGCTCTTACTGCTACTACCACTACTACTAATCAAGGAGGCAATTTAATAACAAAATCAACAACTAATTATTGTCATCATGTAATGGAGAAATAATGATATGTAATATTTAATTTCGTAATTAGTAAACTACTTTGTTGTTGTTTTAAATACAAATATATAGTATAAATACATTTATTTAAAGAGTAATGATGATGGTGATGTAAAGTTTCTTTTTTTTTGAGCGATGGATTATTGTTTGTGGATTGATAAAAAAACGAAAAATACATACATTTAATAAGAGAATAGCTTGGCTTGATACACATTAGATACTTTGACTTATTTCCACTTGCCTATTTTATGTGTTACACGTCTAATTATGAACTGAAATGATGAAAGATATATTATAATATATTTAAATTCTTATAAAATATTATAATTTACCAAAAACAATTCTCGCTTTATTAAGTACTTTGATTTGATAATTGAAATATAACAACATTATTTTTGAATTCGGAATTCGAATCACTCTGACTTATCGTTTCTAATATGATGTATACTTAATAATTTTAATGATCGACCCACGATAATAATGTTTTAAAAACAATGCATACTTTATACCTTAAACATTTCCAGAAAGTCTTTTTTTCTGGCTAAAAGTTTCTAAAAAACATTAGACGTAATAATTAGTGGCAGAATATATTATAATATCATACAATATCAAATATCATATTATTATTTATTATTTAATGATCTAATTAAAAGCAACAGTGTATTCATTTAAAGAAAAGCACCAACACACATGAATATTTTACAAGGGGTATCTGAATAATTATCCTCAACAATTTACAATTAGTTTTACACAGTGTCTATTACTGTCAATTTGCATAATATTTTATCTAACTGGGATATTATATTATTATAGGATGTAAACTTCCAATTTAGTCCGTATTTGAATGAAATTTAAATTTTCCCCAGGTTGGAACAGCATAATCGGATGTCACTACAGCTCTCTCAACATGTAGCAGTTCATAGCCTTGTAGAATATAAGTAACAAAACAGGAAATTTTTAGAATAGAGGATCATTAGTATATAGTGTAAATAACAATAGGCTCATAAGTTTTTTTTATAAGCTAATAAGAATTCATCAAAATTACCATTTAGAACATCTTCATTCTTTCCATATCGTTGCCATAATTGGTTAATAGCCTCGTCTTCAATCTGGTGCAAGTACAATGGCTTTGCTTTTACTTTTTCTAAATTTTGATTCTTCATTCTTTCCCGTTGAACAATGTCATCAAATTTGACACTATTTACTGAATTTTCTTCTTGTAAAGAATTTTTAACAGGTGTTTGCACTTTTTGCATACACCAAGGATTTTTTAAATCTCTTCCAGACGATGGCGAATCTCCGTTTGAATTACTTGGGTGTGATTTTGGCCCTGCATTAACTTTCTCCTCAAGGTTTACCCATTTCGTTTTCTTTTTTGATGCAGAAGACGATGATGCGACATTTTGATGCACTACTACACCGTTACTACTACTACTACTACTATTACTTTTTATGGCAGGAGATTTTGCTTCAGCTCGTCCTCGTTGGCTATTGTTACTGCTTGAGGCACTTGTCCCAATAGTAGAATTTCTCGGCTCAGCATTAAACTTTTTATTTGCATTCTCGTTATTGTTTCTTTTATGGACATGGCTTTCCATCTCTCCAAAGGTGGGAAAATCACTTTCACTGAACGTAAGCTGTGACTTAGTTGGAATTTTCACTATTGGTTGTGCTACTACTTTTGTTGCTTCAAGTGTCGTCGTTGTTGTTGTTGTTGATATTGGTTTTGTACTAGCAAGTCCAGAGCTTAATGAAACTGGTTGTTGTTGAGTCTGAGCTTGAATTTTAGTGGATAAATTTAAAGTATGACTTGGAAGGGGAATCGAAATTTTAGTCGCACGAGTTTGCAATGAAGGCGGTGAATGCTGATGGTTGAAAGCATTATTATTGCTACTCTTGGCTGACGCTTTACTGACTATTGTTGTAAAATCGTCAAAAGTAGATTCAAAACTTGACGATAAGGTGTTGTAGCTATTATCATTATAACTATAGTCGTCGTTATATTCATTACTGTCATATCTACTTCTGTTGGTGGTTTGATTTGGACTAACGCCAATGTTGTCATTATTAGCACTACTACTTGACAGGGTTCTAGAGCGCATTTTGAGTTTTCCTTTACTTGATTGGGACTTTTTAGGTGTGATGAACTCTGCTTCTTCGATATGATCTAGTAGTTCAAAATCTTCAGCCATTTCTTGATTTAGTTCATCTTTTGCCGAAATGTACATCTCATCCGGAGGTGCAGACGTATCTTTAAGCTTTCTTATCATAATTTCAGCAAAACTACTACTTCGATAGTATCTTCCAATGTCTTGAACGACCTCGTCAGGAAGACAATCCAACAACCTATGAATCAATAATATAATACACGGTATACATAATAATATATTTGACACCACCACAATTAATAGTTTATAGTTCATAAGTATTATAGTGTATATAAAATATACTATCATATTAATCACCTGTTTTCCATTATCGGAGCTAAATTTAGGCATATGAACTCAATGCAGCCTAAAAACAAACACACATGTTGTACTGTTTAGATAATGTGTTGAACATTATGCATTATTTATTGAAATTAATGATAACGTTGTTTAATTTCATATATGTACTTCGAATTTTATTACCTTGTCGTAGCTGAGGAGCATTACAGCATATGGACAAATTCAAAAGCTCGCTCACATTTTCGTGAGACAAGTAATCAACAATTAAATACTCAAAATGGCTCAGGAACTCTGGAGAAAGAAGTAAATCTGATGTTACTAATGCTTGAGTTAGCATGTCCAAATCTTTCATCCCTCCAAAGGATCCAGGATTATAGTCACCACGATAAATTATATCCAAAAATATATCCATTACTGCTTTCGAGCCAGGAAATTTTAACTTTGACGTTGATTGACTTCCTTCAAACCAAACATTTCTTTGCAACATATTTTTATAATATTCTAGTCTTGCAACAATCACACACTGATGAGCTCGCACTTCAAAACCATCTTCACTTACAAGAATCACATCACAAAGACTACTATGAGAGTTTTTATCAAATTTTAAAACCGGTACATTGGTATTTGTTCTACTCATTTCAATTTGACCATTTTGAAGACGAATATTGCAGCTGTTCAAGCGTTCAACAAGTGAGCGTAGTTGCAACTTCTTTGCATAGGATTTAAGCAATTCTACCCAATCAGGGTCATTAGGATAGCACGCAAATTTCCCAGGAAAAAATATATCACACTGATTAGAATATAAAAACTGGAGAACTAGTTCAAAAATACGAGGTTCGACATTCTTAATGGTGATCACAACCGGAGACGGAGACTCGGCAGTGGATGATTCCATTTCTTCAAATTTCTTCTTTACGTCGCGATATAGTACTTCACAACGACTTGCTACTACAAATGCATGTGCAGGGAATTGAAATGAACCGACCTTAAATTAAAAAATAAAAATATCAATAACATTCTCTCGATTGCTTTCATGTGAGACTTATTACATTTTAAATATTCAGCGTAAACTTTAAATCTTTAAAGTATCAGCATAGCCAAAATGTTTTGTATTTTTTACACAAACCTTAAATCTAACATCATGAATTTCATCGTCAATAGAAGTTTCTTTTAAAAGTAGTTCAAAATTTTCGTTGATTGCAGTTTTCATTTTAGTGGGTAAATTGAGTATGTCGGCTTTCTGATGTACTTGAGTAATGGCAAAATTGTTTCCTCTGGGATCACAATAAGTCTTTAATGCCGCATAAATATTATTAATTCTTTTAACTTTAAAAGGCTCCAACATCATAAAACTGTAGGGATCTTTCCCTGCTTTATGACGTAAAGAATCTTTAACCATGAACCCCCATTGGTCGGAAGCACTTGATGTTGCATGCATATTTGGAAGTAGAGTAGGGTTGGCTCGGAGATTCAGTGGGGCTTTAAATGCTTCACCGCCTCGATTAATTAGTATTAGAGAATTTGCATTTACACAAAAATCTGTGATTGTAAGGGCACGTCCAACATTAAAAACAGCTAGTGTAAACTGGGGTGACGTAGATGAAGAACCAGATTTCTTTGTGTTTGAAGACGAGGATGATGAAGATGACAATGTGAAGAGTTGTTCTTGATTTTCATGCCAAATTAGTAATCTTCCATGTTTTAAAAGAATAAAAACAGCTAGTGGGATATCATGAAAATTTGAATCAGAGTCATGGGGACCCGTTGAAGATGAATTGAATGGAGATTTATCCTGTGATGTTAGATTTGTAGCTGAACTATTCCCACCACCGACGACTTGTATCTTTTCAATGTCAAAATGTCTAAAAGTTGCAACAAAACATAGTCATATGAATGAGTAAATACTAATGAGTTTGTCGAAATAACTGTTTTCTTTAAATAATAGATAATGGATTAATGAATCGTAAGGAAAACTACTGCAACAAAAGAAATATGTATGTATATGTAAGTGAATATTACCTTGTATTTAACGTTGTACAACCAAATTTCTTGAAAATGCAAACATTTCCTCTATTATGAGCAACTACAGTAGACCATTCGTTACAAGCCACATGTGTAAAGTTCCCCTCTCCTTGTTTCTCTTTCTCGAAAGGGCATACAATCTATATTTATAGAAAAAAAAGCATGAACGATGAACGTCTATAATATTTTTTCAACATTATTATGTTACGAAATTGATGGATAAATAATAGTTCATGAATGTGTAGTAATTTTTTCTTTATATATTTACTTTTCGAGGTTTCGCGATAGTTTTGATCGTTTCATCCATTCCCATTTGTCCAAAGTTTATGCCACAAGTAAAAACTTCGGTTTTTGTCAGAAATACGGAATGAAACCTACTGGCTGCTATCCCAATAACCCCTGACTTGGATGTCAAATCAACGACTCTTGGCTTGAGAGCTTTTGGCAAGGGTTGCTTTTGTCCAAGAACAGAATATTCATTGGATCCACAGCTTTTTACAGCTCCACTTTCCATCCGAAACAATGAATGATCGAGGCCGACTGCAACTTCCACACATCTCTCTGTGTTTCTAAAATCTATACGTTGTGGTGTGAAGGCTAAACAAATACAGAATACATTATAAAAATCTTTTAGAGAACTGATTGTTTACATAAATAGATTAGGTATGTGCACGCTTAATCCTGTTCAATATTACTACAATGAAATCTTGAATACACACGTAATATAGTAGCATACCTAAATTCTCATTATCATGTCCCAAACGTCCACCAACTCCATAGCCACATGAATATACTTCTGATGACCAATGAAGCCACACAGTATGAAAGGGAGACATTGCAATCTAAGAAAATAAAGATAATTATTTTGTATTAGTTTGTTTCAATCATTTCCATGTACGTCTATGTAGAAAGTGTCAAAAACCATCAAAACAAAAATATCAAGTTGGTTTATACCTGCGTAAAGCAACTTCCTAAATGTCCCCAAGGCAATCGCCTGTTACGATCCAACAGTTCCGGAGAGGACCGAGGAGTTTCAGTACCCGTTCCTAAATTGTAGTTCTCATTGTTACCCCAGACGTAAACTTCACTAATTGCTTGCTTGTCATCACTGGTGTATTTTGGTCTATCCAGTCTGAACATGTCCAATGGGAAATAGCCTTCATTATCTGACACGTTCAGTGATGCACCCAGTTTAATGAGCGTCCTCGTCACATCGATGTGACCGAAAAATATGCTCCGGTGTAGAGCAGTGTATCCCGAAAAATCCTTCATGTTGATGTCACATCCTTCTCGTTTTACAAGCCATTCAACAACTTTTGGCCTTCCGGTACTACTTGCCAAATGAAGTGCAGTCCTATTGAATTCGTCTACAAAAAATTAATAATACAAGGTAAGTTTAAATACACTCAACTTGGTCAACACGAAAACGTTATATAACAAAACATGTAATAAACATGCAATAGAATAACGAAAAAACAGATTTTTTTTTCACCTTTAATTTTATGGAAGTTTCGACACGTCTTTTTCATCAGGGCTAAAACTTCTTCATCGGTTCTACCTTCTTTGGTAAGAATGGCACATATCTCTCTACCATGTTGCAAAGATTTGCACTTTTCAGTGCAGGATTCCGAAGTTATGATGGATGTCATTTTGAAGAAATAATATTTATTTGTTATTTTATTATATATATATGGATGATATATGTATACTGCCGTAGCTCAAGATTATTAAAATGTTTAGTATAGCTTAAAGTTAACTATGATCTGATATTTACCACCACTATTAAAAATTCAACTTTATTTCTTACGTATTTATAACTAATTACAACACAGTTTTTCGTGTTGTACTCGTGTCACACTATAAGTGCTAAAAAACGGCAAAAACAATTAAATATAGGTGAAATAGCGTACACAAAATGAGCTAATATACACTATACACTACATAGACAGTTGTCAGTACGTCAGTACCATTTGTTCAGTTCCTTATATGAATAGTTCGGGTCGTAATCCAGTTAAATCCTACCAGCCTACAACCTAAATTCGCCATAATTGTAAAATTTTATAAAGTTATTTCATACTGCCGTACTTAAATCTGCCATAGGACGATACAAAAATAACAGCGACTGAAGTTAAAGTGAATTGAGAGAAAGAGGCAACTGGAGAACAATGAAAAATAATCCGTGACATTTTGTTTACTTTGAAGAACGTGATTGGAAAAAAGCTGTTATTTATATATAACAATACAACAAGGACGAAACACTCAGTTCTTAACTATTATATAATCACAACAGTGATTCAAAAATGTAATCTATGTATTAGGTAATTTCAGATCTCCAGATCCCAGATCCCAGACTCTTAGACCTTGGGTACTTATGGATTGCACTTAGGATATTGATACAAGCTATAAAGTCTTGACGATTTCGCAGACACAAACTTGGTCAAATGAAATGAAAGATATTAAGACTTTAGAGTTGACTATATTTAATTGAAAATTAATTCAATAGTTGTTCTCTTGTAATGTTTTTAAAACTCCTAATTCCTAATTATATCCCTTTAATTAACCTTTCGATTTTTGGATAAAATTTTTTACAAAACTTTTTTTGCACTTTTTCCGGCGTTTGAAATAGGCTTTTGCAGCTGTCTACTTTTCAATGAATTCTACACTTATGCATACTTGTATTATGTATTATGTGTACATTGTACATGCTATCGTATTATGTATTATGTATGGGGTAAACGTAACAACAAAATTGTGACATAAGCATGACTCTTATATGGAGAAGTGGATGACAGTTAAAACTAATTTTTCGTTTCATGATTTAAACAAGGGTTTTACATAGTTTATTAATTTCTCATATGTCATAACATGAGATTTCCTTTAATCACACACTGAATCGTATAATAATATATCTATATACTAACACATAGCTCGCGCTGTCCTTACATTCTGTTACAAACGACAAACTTCATTTAACCAATCATTTTTTAGACATTATAATTCATAATACATATCTCCATTCATTCATCACACACACATCTGAAGGGTTTAATATACATTCTTGATATGATATTCAACACCTAATAACTAATAACATATGATGTTGATTGGATAACAATCATAGTACATAACAAAATTGTAACATTCCAAACGACCTGTGTTATGTGTTATCCGTACATGCGTGAGTACTATATTTAACAAACTACTGACATTTATTATAGTATAATATAGTTATTTCTTACTTACTAACATAGCATAATAAAAAACTTAATCCACTTATTAGTTATTTTATATTTTATATATATTTCTATAAATATGTATTTGATTCCCTTTTCGTTTCTAATGGCTGCATCTGCTTTATTCTTTATTCGTCGTTTCCGCCCGTAAATTACCAGTGGTATATAATATTACGTACTACGATATATATTGTGTATATTATGTTTTTAGTACCTACTTAAATAGAATTAATTGACATTTTAAGAAATCAAAAACTATCTGAGAAAGGAACACATTGTACTTATACAGCTAAAATATGATGTTGTAGCATATTATTTTGTTATATTTAGTTAAACGAAATGATCCTTATACGCATGTACGAAATTTTCAGTGCGTGCACTAACTCATACTCATTTGGGTAAATAGTAAATACCGAATAAACTACTAGTCATTTTCTCTATTAACTCTTAAATATACACAATATGCCCGGCTGGGGAAATATCTCTATATTATGAGAAATAGCAATAGAATCCGTGTACATTAACTTAAGTAAGTGATAAATGATAAAATAACAGTGTGAATGGGGAACGTCACTAGTTAACTAACATGTAATTTGACACAATTTTCTTATAATCTAAAAACTTTACGACACTTCTTGTAATATTGCTTAAATAAAATAATCCTCAAATTCCGAAATACTGACCCTAAGGAAAGTAAATAAAGGGTGTAAAGTATAACATATAAACTGAAAATAGCATGTATATAAGATTGTACATGTTAATGACTTAAAATGAAGTTTAGTATTTAGTTCATAGTTTACGTTTATGTGTGAGGCATAAATTATATAATATACTATACCACACCATACGAGCGAAGAAAAGATCGAGGTACGAATATTTTTAGTCTTAGGGAATACTAGAAATATTTAATGAAATTCTGTACTTAAGATGTATAGTAACTTCTCGATTCTCTACCCTTAGCTACAAATAGTTTGTTGTACAAAAAAAAACACTATAAGAAACTCATTGAAACACATTCATAATGTCAATATGCACTGATGTAATACTAGCCATGATGTATTTTAGATTTTAGGGAGCTTGTTTAACGAGAATTTACGAAAACAATTAAAGAATTTAATGTATTTTATAAGCACATGTTTGATACTATGTGCAGTAATTTTTCAGTATCCCACTTTCCATTGAAGCGTTGAGAATAAATCTCTCTCTCTCTCTCCCTTTTTTGTGAAAAACAAAAACTATTCAAAATAAAAGAAAATAAAATTTGCCAATACAAATTTTAACGTTTTTAACATTCTACATATTATTCATATGCACACATTAATAGTTACCTAATACCTATACAGTTTTTATAGGCTCTAACTAACAGTTGATAGTTTACCATTTGTAATTTCAATTAAAAATTTAATGACTTATCCGTAGTTTCGTTTGTCACGTCTGTCGTACTTTATAATATATTACTTATATAACTATAACTATTTCATGTATGGATGGATTTACAATGACATGGTACACGTTAGCTTGTTATTGGAAGGGTTAATCTTACAACTTTCTACAATAACAAAATACTTAGATAACGTTACAACAATGAACGATATTATTATGATATTATACCAAAGATAGAAATCCGTTTTTACAGTACGGAAATACAGGACACAGTTACTGACATAATATTATTATTTATACAATAAATACATACATACTTTTTACTTTTAGTAAACTCTATTCATTTCAGCAGTCTATTAAAATACACTGTGAATCTCTGCAGTATAATTTGATTGTGTATAGTATATAGTATATTATATATAACACAGTTATCACTGAATCTATTATAATGTACATTTACCCTGCCTTTTTATTTTTCTGGATAGAAATAGCCAGGTATATACGGGAGTCGTGTTCATATTAGTTACTACTAGTTGCAACCTTTCAAACACAATTCATATGGTTTTAGAGTTTAGAGGTTATCAAATTCCGTGTAAACGCTAATTCTATATTCCTCGCGAATAAGTATAGTACTGAAGGACTGAATTGATAGACAAAATTTCATAATCCTTTATCTTCATGTACATAAATTATTTCAGCTCCAAAACAGCTATTGAAACTAATTACATATTGGTAAAAAATCTACTAGAAACAGACGCTACGGGAATTTGTAAAGTTTATTTTTAGGGCCATAATTTCGTATAAAGATTCATATTTTATAGTTATGTGTTGCAGGATACGTCTAATTGTATTAAAATGTAGTAATAGTTTTAAAGTGTTTTTAAATTAGGGTCTTATCATATATGTAAGTTCCATATAGTTTCATTTGTTAATGTGTAGCTTCACAGATTTTTATAAGTCTTCTATGTATATGTATTCAAAGAATTATGTAAGTATAAAACCCCATTGAATATCGAAAAATACTAT
>JAQIVE010001431.1:0-25059 GCA_034698285.1 Sminthurinus bimaculatus | reverse complement strand
GGCAGAATTCGGGCCAAATTTAGCGTGCGAATTATAAAAGACAAGATTGACTGTCGATAGTGTTTTTGTGCCATCATTAAGTTTTATCGCTATTTTTTTACCCCCGTCATATGATGGGCGTCCTTACTTGTAGCTTATAAAATGTATATGTATGAATTCTGTAGACATACCTCTAAGAAGGCAAAGTTTTTGTCCAAATTTACTTGACAAGCTAAAATTGGATTTCCTGCGGCTTGTGCTAGTCCAGACAAATGCATTTGCTGATTGAAAAAGTCCATCATTTCATCTTCGGAAATTCCGAACGGTATATTACCAACGTACAGTCTACGCGCCTGTTAAATGTACAAAGTAAAAAAACCAACTAAATATAAACGCTTAATAGTTTCCAACAACAAATCCTGAATAGATAGAATGGAAGGGAGAAAAAAAAGTCAATTCAATTAATTGCAACAGGCTGTAAAATATAAAACTGCTGAAAAAAACGACAAAAAAATGCTTACATGTATGCATAAAATTTTTTAGAAAATTATGATTGATTGATTATTAGAGTTTAGAGACGATTAAAAACTGTGGGACAGGTTAGCAAGAAGCACGAAACTATTTATGATTAAAATATATCGTTCGCTTTTAGCTCTTTACCGCATGCTAATAATAATACACTTGCCCAACATAATATACAAAAAAAGTACATTTTACAAGAGAGATAATAATAATAATACCCAGTTTTGGCCCAAAACTTTCCCCGACACGTATTTATAATGTATGATATTATAATGCTTAAATGTGTATCAAGTTTTAAGACTTACTTCCAGAACTTGAAATAAGAATACCGAATACCATGTTTTTGACATGATGCATTAGTCAAACAAACAAGCATTTTTACATGCACTACTAAATATTTCAATCAATAAAAGACAAAAAAAATTAGCAATAATTTCAGCTTTAAAGTAGAAAGAAAAATAATGTTAAAAATTGTTAAAATGTCAATACTTGAAAGTTGATTGTGTAAATTGCGAAAAAAAAAAACCACAGCATAATAATAGTAATCTTTTACACGTGCAAAAATTATGATTATCCTCCTTATTAGTAAAGCAAATAAAATACACCCGCCAAAAAAAAAAAAAAATATTTTGTTGTTGCTTAACAAAAGAGCAATAGGTTTTAGGGAATCATGCTTCATGCTGACCTGTCTAGTCACGGTTGAACCCACCACGGGTACTGCTGCCTGAGGAGTGTCTAGAATTAAGTTTGCTGGAATTTGACCCGCCGCTATATGAAAAAAATATATAAAATAATGAGGAATAACAATATTAAGCGAGGATTTGCAAAAGGTTTTATTTAACTAAAAAAATGATCAGATGATCCAAAAATTGAATGAATGAATTTGTTTGATTTACCTTGCATTGATTTATACGTGAGTGGAGTGATGTGTTCAAAACCTGTGGGGGGCATGTCCCACCAAATGGAGACTTTTCTGCGGCGGGATGTTCTTGGGCCATCTAATAGGTCATCAAGATCCTTTTTCTTATCCTTAGATTTTGAACGGGATTTTCTACGATGCCTCTCCCTGTCCTTATCTTTGTCACCTCGGTCACGGGAACGTGACCTTCGCCTTCGTTCCCTGTCCTTGTCTCTATCCCGTTCTCTGTCCTTAGTATCCCGATCTTTATCTCGTGGAGAACGGGAGCGACTCCGTCTTCTTCTTTCTTTTTCTATAAAATACAAATAACAATAAATTGAAATTAAAATAGTATCATATGTACACCCATTATTTATCTATGCTTGTATATTTATAACACGTATCGGTTATACTATTTATTATTACATAATACAAATAACCGATACAGAGCTTGGAAGAGAGAAGAGACCAAGACAAAACTCCATAATTTATCAACTATATTACACACTCCACGTATACACTTGGAGTGTTTACAACTTTATTGTACACAATTAACAAAGATATTACAATTTTAAAGCATCATTTCATTTTATACTACGTAAATTTATCAAAATTCAAAAGTTTTATTTATATACCTGAACTTTTTTCAACCTCGTTCTTCATCTCGTTTTGATTTGTTTATGTATATTATGAAAGAAAACTAAACACTCACACACTACACAAGTACTTACATATGATAGTAAATTCTTTGGGATTCTGATTCTATAGGAAACAATTACAGGCTATTCTCCTTTACGGAACCTTATCCTTTTACAACTTTTTTAAACTTATTTTAATTGCAATTAAATATGTATATAATATATTGCTTATGCATACGCGAATTCTGATGAGCCGCTTTATGCTGAAAAAAAACACAGTACATATTACAGTGAATAGAGTCCTCTGATGGGCTTCGTCGGGTCCCACTTTAATGGATTTTAAATGTGAAAATGCGGTAAAATTCTGCACGAAAAAATGAGAAAAGAGAGACAAAAGTCGTTCTTGATGTGCTTTGTTACGTTACGTTGTGAAAAACAAACATTAGTAAATTACAATTAATACCTTGGACTAATCAAAGTGTAGCAGGAGTGCATTTGACGGACGTCTTGTAATAATTTGGTAAGTATTCATAATTGCTCAAAAATGTACTCATGACATACTATTCTAAGGATATTATCTGTAGTGTTAGGTGTTAGTGTATTGTAGCCGGTGCCGGTCAACAAAAGACAAAAGAAAGATTCTCATTTTTTCTATTTTCTAGTTCATAAAAATAGTTACTTAGATTCATAATAATGCTGTATTCTTTTGTTTAGCATACTAACGAGTAACGAGTAAGTATTTACATAATATGTCATAAATGTGCATTAAAATAACGTCAATATCTAAAAACTATGTGGTGAATGGTTTGATTGAATATATCTTCTATCTTCCATGGTTTTTGTAGATTTTCACATTTGAAGGGGTGGACAATAAAACACAATGAATAATACAATGGAGGAAGAAGAAAACATAAATCCTGAGGACACTTTTAAGATAATGATTGCGTCGGACATTCACTTAGGATTTATGGATGGGAATCCTTTTCGAGGTACGTTCGTGAATCATGAATGCATAATATATACCTTTTTTCTTTTGATTTTTGGTAAAAGTATGTAGAATGTAGAAGCTTATATGTACTATGTATTAATGGGAATTAAAAATTAAGCTCGTGTATTACTGGTTAGACATTTTTAATAATATGAAATATAAAATACGGATTGTTGTTGTTCATTTGCTTCACCATCTTGTTTACTTTTTTATGATGCAGTGAAAATATTGAAAGAAAGAATTTTTATTTTATTCCATTCAGTCGTCATCATTCATCGTTTTAGTATTTCTCTTTCTGTTTCTCTATACATCGTAGACGTTTCATGGTAAATAATACAAGGTCTTTTATATATATATTCAAGAATATTGTAACTTAGTTCCCGAGTGTCTAGAATTATTTATAATAATAAGAATATATTATAGGTAAGGAAGTAATATTATAGTGTATAGTGTAAAAAGTTGATAGTCGGCAGAAAAGAGGATGCCCAAAGGAAGGAAACAGACAAATTGTTGCTTTGTTAGGGCGGTATAAGGGTATGAATGCTCGTGTGTTTAGATAAAGTCCTTCAGTTTATTTACTGCAACTTGATCCAGCGGTGTTTCGGCGTTGGAAAACAAAGTCATAAGTCATGGACGTGTATGGCTCTTTACAGCATGGATAGTATTTCACATCTCTAGTGGCTGAGTTACTCAACACTTGCCAGTCTGTGATGTCCGTAAAATCAGTCATGTCAGCCTCAGCTTTCTATATTAATTCAAACAACAATAACGAACATTCAGTAATAATAATTGAGAATAATATATATATTTTTAAATAATATTAAATAATGTAAATCGAATAGCTACATTTTAACAAATAATTTTAAACAAACGGCAGTTTTACTTACGTCTTCATAAAATTGTACGTCAAGCATGAGCCCATCAAATGTCCAACTTCCGAATTTTAAAGAACATTTTTGTTCTCCCAATGGTGATCGATCAAGAGTTAAATTGCAATTTGCTCGTGCGAAGCAAGCCGGAACCTGGAGAACTTTACCGTCTGAATAGATGATGACATTTGTGTCTTTACATCTTATGTTATCTTGTGGCTCAGCTCTATTTGTGTTTTTACAAAGTTGTCAAACGAAAAATAGTAGTTAATTACGGGAAATGTTTTTCAATATAAGAGAATGGAATAATTGATATTATATACACACAATTAAACTATCTATATTATATGTATTTATCTTATTGTGTACTGTGTACTCACGAGTTATACAAACTCATATCGGGTTTCCAAACTTCATCTGAAGGGAATCTAATTACGGTTTCACCTCCAAACTCTGCAGGATCCCATCGTAAACGAGAATCGACCCATGACTAATAGCAGAAAACAAAAGATTCGTCACATTATGTTTAGTTTCATAAAATGTCTCACTAAAATGCTGAAGTATTTTTTATAGCTTGTATTTTATGTACGTACGTACAAAATTCTAAGTATAATTATTTGTCTGGACGTTTTGTAATATACCTAGTTATCACGCATAACCTATAAATAGTGCTTACTTGTTTGAGCCAAATGTCAGCTTCGACTGCGTTTTTGTACTCATCCTACACAAAATAAAATGAGTAACGGTCATAAACCCGAATACATTAATTGATGCTTTTTGTATTTAAATTCTCTTTATATGGAAAGAGCCAGCTTACAACATCGAATCGTATCATAGAAACTCCAAATTTAAGGGTAGTGTTAGTTGGGTAATTTCTCTTGTCGTAGTCTTGGAAAAGGAAATTAATGAGTCTTTGTCTTTCAGCAGTTTGTTTATCCCCCTCCGCGCTGGATTTTTTGGGATTAATTTCATTGTTTTCTATTGATTCAGCATCTAAAAAGTTAAAATTATATCAATATTATATGTATAATGAAAAAAAACGTACAATAAATGTTCAATGTACATAGATCCGGATCCATAGGAAAAAATATGTATGTACAAGGAATATTTTATAATACTAATATTGTTATTCTATCAAGTAAAGGTGTTACTAGTTTATATTATATAGCCGTCACTTACAAATTTGTGAAATGCTGACACACAGCAGGACGAAAACTAGTAAAAGATTAGACGACATTTTTGTAGGCGTATTCGCCTTCCAAGACTTTCTTAAATGATACTTTCTCTTGATAACAACGGCTATCGGCTATCTATATACAGTATCGCGGAGGAGAAAAGTAGAAGTGAGCACTTTGACTTCGTAGACTGGACTAAAATACAAAGTAGCGTGAGTCTCAAGTTTTATTTGTTTATTCTAATTGCTTACTTACAAAAAGTATACAGCAGAACCATCCATTATGTGAAGTGTAATGTATGCAATTTTAACTACCATACAAGATAGAAATCATTAAGGCGATGATACTTGTTAATCATTATTCATTGTAGGAAACCAATAAAAAAAATTGTATTCTGCAACTGACAAGTACTTTTACAGTGTATGTATGTATGTGTATAGCAATTTTCATTTCATCTCTATATAGAAAGTACTGAATTCTCTGTACACTCTGTACAACTAAACACTCTCTACATACTAAATTACATACGTCACTGTCACTTTGTAATAAGTTTGTTTTTCACTGCCATTGGCCGTTGTTTAAACATTCGGTTTGTCCATTTTATTATTGTTATAAGCCAAAGTGAAAAGGTTATCTCTATCATCTCCTCCGTTTGATTCTTCTCTACTGTAGGTGTATGTATGCTGGGAAAAGAACTATAATAAACAGGAGCTTAATAAAGATTGTTCTCATATGTACGGGGTACGGGGACAACTATGACTATTTATTGTGTTAAAGCAAGAAGACATGTGTACTTAAATACATCATGTAAAATGTAAACCTTATGGTTTTGATTAAGTTATGTTTATGTACGATACACTGGTTGTGTAGACCTGATCGAATACTTGATACATACTTTTTTTAAAAATTATTTTGTGACACACCGTATTTTAGCTCATGCAAAACAGTGTATGATAGTGTAAATACTAATGACTGAAAAAATTCTAAATCTTTAGAGCACGTACAATGTACACATGTCTATGCCTATGCATGGAAGCTTGTGCAAACAAGTAAGTAAGTACACATATATTATACATACGCTGGCTGGACGTCAAATGCCAAATTGGTTCAATTAAAGTTACAATACAAGAACTTTTCAATTGACTCAACCTTGATGCACAAGATTTTTCTCATTGACCTCTACTTGTATTAAATTCAAACACTTTGAATTTCGGTGTAGGTATTTTATTGTGCCAACTATTTAATACGAACATGCATAGACTATGTAGTTTGTATAAATCTATCAAATGAAATCCACTGCTGAAAAATAACAACGAAAAAATCGTCAAGTCATCGTCATCTTCATTCCAAGCTATATATATATTTACATCCATTATAAGTATACTTTAAGTATCCAATTTAATATGTATGATATACCAAACTACGGCGCAGTAATATGCTTGTTATTTCATATACATTTACTTTCTAGCTTATTTATGCAAGTAACATTTGATTAAGTGTACATTTTTTTAGTTGTATTATGTAAAATATGTCAATATTTCCTACACATTTTTATGTAATTATACGCGCATAACCTGTCGCTTTATTTACTATCCACTTACAGCAGTCAGTTTTTGTATAATATAGTGCATAGTACAGGTATGGACAATAAAATGTACACGTGATATCTATGTTTGTCTTAGAATCCCTGCAGATAACCTGAGATGGTTATTTCATGTCAAAATTGTCATTAATATTATGTATTATTTATGTAATATTTATTTGACTTTTTGTCTTACAGAGGATGACAGCTTTAATACATTTGAAGAGATTCTGGAGATTGCTAAAGAACAAGAAGTGGACTTTGTTCTTCTTGGAGGAGATCTTTTCCATGAAAATAAGCCGAAACCTTGTACCTTGAAGAGAGCCATGGACATTTTACAGAAGCATTGCTTTGGGCAAAAGTAATTAGAAACTCACCCATTTTAATTTTTATTGTACACCTTTAGGAATCTCTCATATTATGTAGCCAAAATGCAATGAAATGGAAAGCTGATGAATGTTATAATGTAGCTTCTGAAACTAATCTAGAACTAGATTAGTTTCAGTTTTGAAAACTGTTTTCAAAACTAGCATATTAAAGCAGCAGTAACATAGTAATAACATGATTATTATACAAAATAGTGTACTTGAATGGTAGAACTCATGTCTATTTGTTTTTTTAATATTTATTTACAGGCCTGTACAGTTTGAATATTTGAGTGATCCGAAAACGGATTTTAAAGGGTTGGAAGTTCCTGAGGTAAATTATTACTCCCCAAATGTCAATATTGCCCTTCCAGTCTTCACAATCCATGGAAATCACGATGATCCGATCGGTCAAAAGAAAACAAGTGCTGTGGATCATTTAGCTGCGGCTAAACTACTGAATCATTTTGGTCAGTATGATAACTTGAATGAAGTCACCGTAAATCCCGTCCTTCTTCGTAAAGGAGACACGTACCTTTCTCTATTTGGCTTGGGCTGTATGAAAGATGAACGTCTGTTCCGTTTATTCCGTGACAAAAAAGTTACTTTTAACCGAGAGAGTACTAAACTGAATGATTGGTTCAATATCTTTGTCATGCATCAAAATCGTGTAAAACATGGTCCAACAAATTATATCCCATCTACTTACATCCCACCTTTTATCCATCTCGTACTTTGGGGTAAGGACTTTCCTTTCAATCGATTTCAGTTTTATAATCATTATAATGCTGAGTACTATTTATTTGTACTGAACTATTGTAAAAGCTCTTTATTAATACATCATACTCATTTTATCATATCTTAATACGAAGTGGAAAAAGTTGAGAAAATACCCATATGTGGATGAAATACATTCCCGAGTATCGACTTGAGTTTTTGTGGTAGTTGACTAAATTAAGAAGCCAAAAAATTAGAAAATTAATTATCATGACTTTTTAAAATTTTCTTTTCTAGGACATGAACACGAGTGTAGGATTGACCCTGAAATAGAAGGAGATGGATGCTATATTTCTCAACCAGGGAGTTCAGTAGCTACTTCTTTGACTCCTGGAGAATCTGTTAAGAAATTTGTTGGTGTTCTCTCCGTAAACAAGAAGAAATTTCAAATGCAAAAGCTAGAATTAAAGACTGTACGCCCCTTCCTAACTGAAGATGTCTATACAAGTGAATGTCTCACGCACAATAAAAACAGCTCCGTAACACCTGACAAGTTCATGGAAACTTATGTTGAAACAAAAGTGAAAGAGATGATTCATGCTTCGGCCGATCTTCTTAGTGGTCATCCAAAACAACCAGTACAACCTTTAATTCGAGTCCGTATAGGCTATGACGATGAGAGTGAAATTTTTAATATTGTTCGCTTTGCTCAAAAGTTTCAAAAGAAAGTTGCCAATGATGACATCATTCTATTCAGAAAAAGTATCAAGAAACGGGATGGAACAACTGATATGGACGTGGGTGATTTAGATGCTATGATTGATGCCGACGAGTCTCCAGACCTTGAAGGACATGTAGAAGAAATTGTAGAAAACTTTTTTACTCAAGCAAGATTAAATAATGAGACGGACAAAATTTTGGAAGTTTTGTCAGAAAAGGGTTTATCAGAAGGAGTAAGAGCGTGTGTAGAAAAAAATGACAAAGAGGCTATTTCTGCTATTGTCGAGTAAGAAACTTTGCAGTAATTTCTTATTTATTTTAATGTAAAATAAAGGAGTATTGTATAATATTAGGAGCATTATAAATATCAAATATTCTTCAATAATTATCATTATTATTTATTATAATATACGTAGACATTATATTATTCAAAATTATTAATTATTATAAACAACTTGTAGGTATTCATAACGCCTTTATGTATTTGTAACAGTAATCAAATTTCGAAAACCATTGAGTACTTAAAGAGAAAGACTGCCGATGAGGAAAATATTGATGAATTGATAAAACAATTTAGAGAAGCACGGTCAGCAAGGTAAAACTTCTTTTCGGATTTCCTATTGTCTATAAGAATAAATTCGACATGGCATACTATGCTTTTTTTAAACAAAAACGTTTTATAAATATATTTCGTGTTATGACAGCATAGTGTATAGTGAGACATTGTCCTTTGTAATAAGTATGTTATATAGCATATATAATATGAGCAAAAATGGCAAATATTAATGTTTCTACGTATTATTTTAAATGCAGGACTGATCAAGAAATAGCTGATGCTCGAAATGTGCTTGCTTCCCTGACTGGTAGTAGCCGTGGAAGAGGAAGGGGAGGTGCTCGAGGAGGAGGTCGTCAAACAGCCCGTGCATTTAGCGATGACGAAGAGGATGAGGTAGAGGATGATGATGAAGCTCCAGTAGCCCGTCGTAACGGCACAACAAGCCGGAGACAAATCTCTGATGACGATGAGGTAACTTAACGAAAATCATTGTTTTATGATTGCTCATATGCGTACATTGCAAATTAATAAAATTTGTTTGTATGCATCATAATGATAATATTTTATTTTGGCTAATGAAACACAAGGATATGGACCAGGAGGTTACAGTCATTGGTGATTCTGATGATGAAGAGCCACCACAAAGAGCAACAAGGGGTAGAGGTTCGAGAGGCGGACGTGGTGCTGCAGCTGCAAGTACTAGCGCTAGAGGAAGAGGTTCCAGAGGAGGTAGAGGTGCAGCAGCTGCTAATCGGTCAACTACTACACCGAGTAGAGGTCGAGGGAGAGGTGGTCGAAGAGGAGGTGGTGGATTTTAGAGAGGTGAAAATGAAATGGAACCCAAAGGATAATGAAATATACACGTCAAAAATCAATTGGATAGATATATTAGATATAGTAGACAACATTTCCATTGCAAAATATGGTTTTATTCATTATTTTTTCGTTTGTTGTTGTTCTTGATCCCAAGCTTGAACAAATAGTTCCACACCTATGAGGATGTATTTAGAGTTCTGGAGACAATGCAGTTGTGCATCCAAAATGAGAATTTGGCATAAATGTCTACATTTTCATCATCTCCATTCATCCAGATATATCTTCATGGGTTTGGATTACATAACTACATAAGAATGTGTCTATTTTTTAAAAAACCACGAGTTGGACGGCATCTCATTTTTGTAAACTTTCGAGATATTTTTGAAGAGCGTAAAGTCACAAAAATTATAGCTCTATGTATTCACAGCAAGTAATGTGACATTCCTATAGAATATGCATTTTGCATTTATAATGTCCTAATAGATATTATAAAATTTCCTATGTTATATAAATACGTTTTTAGCAAACATTCGTTAACGCTGTTTTATACTACAGCATCTATTGCTGCCATAACAGATTCTATTACAAAATATCAGGTTGCATGTGTATGTACGTATGATTTGTTCAAATCAAAGTATGTTAAAAGCATCAAGAAACTTTTAATAAAAATATATTTTTTCTTTGTTGTCTATTTAAAAAAAATACAATCTATAAATAAATAAATAGCACCTTATTTTATTTAATGGTAAAATAGACTAAGAAACTGTCAATCGTCATCGCGAATTACAAACTGCTGATGTAACAGCATATTTTATATTCATATTTTAAGAGGAAGATATAAAGGCAATTCAAAAATGCGTAAACGTGACTAAATTCATAATCTAATATTGAATAGCTAAATCCTTTATTATCTATACTGCTTAACAACAACTGACTAGATTCACTTTATTGTATAAATAATAATAAATATATTTATACTGCATATTGGCTGAAGCATAGCATTAAGTATATTAGCAAAATAATTCTATAGTTAACATTAAAAAATATCATTATCAATCTGTCACATTATAGTATGGCATGTGGCAACAGAGTTTAACACCTCCAAAAACAATTTCGAGGCTTGTTAATTGCTCTCGACATAGTCGTAAGGTTTGATTGCTTAAGCGCAATACAACCGATCTTTTATACAAATATGATGAAATCAGTATCGTACAGATAGTAGTGTATACTGTTTACATATTACATATTGAGTTGCTGAAGACTCAGAACTAAATAAGACGACGGATTCCAAGTTGTTTTTATTTTCCAAGGAACACGATCAGCCTCATCATCATTCAACCAACATAATACTTTTTTTCATCATTTTCAAAAGATTTCTTCATCTTCCATTATAGATGAACTGTAATGACGTTTATCCGAGAGTCAATAATATTCACGGCAAAGTTGTCGGTGTGAACGGCTCTGAATCAAGTTTTGAATGAATCTGTAAATATAGTCAATAACATTCATATGATGACTTCATATCTTGTAAAGATTAGTACCAAAAATAAATATTGGTAGTAAAATTTGCACGTTCAATGAACAACTACTGTATCATTTACTTTGTGACTTTGTGATAGTATGAGCATGTTGCATTATTTATAAATGAATTACCTTGACACATTTTTTAATTATTTGAGTCCAAGATTCCTCATTACTTGCTCGTATACAGTCCAGCTCATTGCCTGTTTAAATGAGATGAAATGATTAAGTTTTAACATTGTAAACGTTAAATTATCAATGTCAAAAGTATGATATCATTATACAGACCGGAAATAAATAAATTGGTCATAAATATTCTAAAAATACATACACAAGATATTTAGTAAGTACAATGCTTGATTAAAACTCTTACCGCAATGAGTGTTCGCCTAACCATTCGTGGCAAAAGTCCCTTGAAATATCCCCGCATGCCGTATTTCTACAAAACAATAAGAAATTTAAATACTAAATAAGTATAGAGTAAACTAACAAACAGTGTTTTTTTACTTCACATTTAAAAGAATTAAATGTCATCAACAAAATGTATTAAGCTAGTTATTTTTACTTACATCGTATATATACTTGATGACTGGGGGAATAGAATGAAATTTATCAGGGAATAATTGCATCTTAGTTTTAACCACGTCAAAAGGCTGCGTAACTAGCGAAGCTCCAACTCCTGCGGTAATTCCACAAGAAAATCTGACGTAGGAGCTGAATGGGCCAGAGTCAATCCAATCTTTTGGAACTTGCTTCTTCGTCCACGTATACATCATGAGGTACAAGGCTGAGAAAGGAGCATCTCTCAATAAAGTAGGGAGCAGACCACATGTCAATCCTCGAAGACCTTCACCTTTGTAAATTAGTGTGAGTGCTTCACGAATACTGCCGTACTGGTATACTTTACTCTGAAAAGAAAAAGAAAACATAAACAACTATTAGAAAAATAATTTCAACTGTTTCACGAAATCATAAATCCTAGATATTTATGTTGTTATTTACATTTTACATAATGTATTGAACCAGGATCTTGAAGTATAAATCGGTAAGTAGCATTTCATATTCTAGATTGACAAAAATTGTCTCGAACTGCCCTACTTTATTGGACCTTATTCATTAAATTATAATATATACAAAAGCTTCACGTGTGTACAAAATTCATAAACCATTTTGATTCTCCATCTCTCTCTCTTTCTCTCATTGTGTCTAATTCTAATCATTTAAAAAGAAGTCTTGACAGACCTAACGACGACACTTCAATCATCAATCAAATCCTCTATCATTGTATAAATATACTATCGTATAATGAAAAAGGCTATATGTATTAGTATGAAACTAATAATTTTATTACATGACTACTGATCGTGAGTCGGTATAGTACTGACGCATAACATACATAATACATATTAAATGATGTAAAAGCAAGAGAGAACTTTTAGCTCTTAATCAAACAAAGGTC
This sequence comes from Sminthurinus bimaculatus, assembly GCA_034698285.1. Taxonomy (NCBI): domain Eukaryota; kingdom Metazoa; phylum Arthropoda; class Collembola; order Symphypleona; family Katiannidae; genus Sminthurinus; species Sminthurinus bimaculatus. Next base: position 12,254 of record JAQIVE010001431.1, on the reverse strand, counting down.
TCATTCAAAATGACTGGTCAAGTCACAGATTATAATAAATGAGAAACTTTATACTTTATATCCTAAAACTTTGATCAATCTTGTATGTATGTTATAAGTACATTACATCTATCTTACACTATCTCAATAAATTAAGACCAAAATATAATAATATTATAATATAATTTTTTTCCCGGCTGCCTCTAGTCTCAAAATTTAATGTATACCTAGCATAATATTTTATCGCCCAGATGCGTATACGAGAACAAGAATGTTGTTCTTGTACTTATATAAATCAAAGGTCATGAAATTATCAGGCATCCTGAATTTCAAATTTTGAACAACATCAAACATGAGTGTGATATGATAATATTATAAAAACGAAGTCTTGGCTCTTTACATAAACGCGAACCATCATAATATTTCGTATTTTATACTGATACTATATTAACTGAACAATGAATAAATTACAACTTTCCTCTTAAGTACATACTTAAACAAAACTATCTATAAAGTATAAAGCTATAAACTATAAACGGCTTTTATTTATACTGGGGTGAATTTTAATGAAAAAAACATGTCTAATTTTCGAATCAATAAATAAATGACAACTTGTACTCAATTAAACCAATTTAATGCAATTGTATCATTAAGTACAACGATTACCATTACTACACACTACACACCAGCCTGGATACAAGAAAGAAAGAAATATTATACTATCTATCACCGCTATTAATATCAATTAAAACTCGCGTATGACGTCATGTACGTCAACCTATTTATGAACTCTTTCTCAGCATATTTGACCATTTGCTGATGAATATATTATAAAATAATATACATGCTCTAATACTTAATAATCTCTTCAGGATATGAACTTAACTCAAACACCATCAAGCAAAGACTGCATACATACCAATTTGACACTTGCCCGATTGCTTCAAGAGGCTAATAAAATTCTAGAAAATGTAAATGCTATACTTCTCTTCATACATATTATTCCAAAATAAAAAAGTACGAGCACTTATTATGTACGCAGATTATGCATGACGTTTATGGAGAAATTAGAGTTTTACAATTTGAGAAATATTTCCCAACTTTACTTTCTTACTTTCTTATCGTTCAAATTATTCTTCGATAGCGACATTCATTATAGCACTTTGCATGTATATGTATGAGTACCCAAAAAATGAGCTAAACAGATAAACCTAATGTTTTCGAACGTAACAATAATAATAATGTAGTATTACAAATTACAAAGTGAGACTATTTTACAGAGCCTATATATGTACCAGTACATAGCGCAAACGTATCGCATAAAACAAATTCTTAATTATATCTATACAATATAAATTGATAATCACAGGCAGGGCATTGAAAGTTAAATTCAAGGCTAAATTGAGTGGAAAACCTCATAAATAGATGCATATGTAATAAACGTAATTTCCAATAGACACGAGAAAAGTGTGAAACTAAAACTTGCAATATCAATAAGACATATTATTATATTATATCATTAACGTCTAAGATAGGGAAGTCTATAGTTTTGCATAAAACTGTATTTTTAGCCTTTAAAACATTAATGCATCTAAGATACATCATGTCGTTATTTACATGAGACAAAACTTGAGTGGCTAAGGTCAGGTAGTAAAGGGAGAGCGACGCGGGTCATGCTACAGTCATACATTAATGTCGTAAATAAAACTATTGTTAGAATACTATAATATAATAATTTTAAGGTAAACTTACTTCAAATCTTGTCTTGATGACTGTGAAAGGAATCATTGTAACTCCACTGATTGAGCGTGCAGTTGCTCCCAATGCGATTGCTTGTAGAGCTGTTGGTTCGGATTTTATGTCAAAAACTATTTTTAAGGTATGGATTGACCCAAAGTAGAGACCAACACCAGGAACACACCGTGTGAGAGACTGAATGATGAAAAGGGGGGAAAGAATAACAAAATGTTATTAGGAAGTTATTCTTTGACTTACTTTTATTTCACACATCAACTTTATGGTTAATACAGTATCGACAATCTATTTTCCAACAAAAATCCTTATACTTACTGGAGTCATGCCCTTCCATAGGCCCAAAAGTTTTTCATCTCTGACAATATGCCCAACAACGCCGAACATGCCATAATTTGTAGTTCGGCCGACTGGGTGTTGCAGTCGAGTTTTCAGGAGATCCAACGGTTGAAAGATAACCGTTGAACATGTTCCTGATATCGACCCAACAATAAATGATTTGACAACTGGGTGCTACAAAAAATCAACAATAAACACTTTTAGAATGAGAAAAATGATGTTCCATTCGAATTGTATGTGAACATGAATAATATTTAAGCAAACAAGATATTATCATTAAACTATAATCTAATAAGTATCTACATATTATGATATTATTATGATAAACTTACAACTGCTGAAATGTCCATAAAAGAACCGTTTGCTTCTTCTCTGTTATTCGGACAAATTGATTGTAATTCTTCAACCAAGTCTAAGTTATAGTTTATAGGACGATTATCCACTTCTTGATCACTGTTAATTAAATTACCACTTGTCGTAGCATTAGTAGGATTACTTTTATTATTGTAACTTTCAGGAGGTTCTAAAGCTATAGACACTTGCACATCAAACGCTTTATTATTATTATTATTATTAGTAGTAGTAGTATTAATGGGAGTAGTAAGAACTATATTAGAACTTTTAGCTGAAGTGTGTGACTGGCCAGCAGATAACTGCGTGACAACTGAACTGACTAACGAAGTCTCTGCACTTGATGAACTAACCGTCCTAACAACAGTCTCCATCCTTTATATATGGGTGACGGAGGAGCTCAGTCACCAAATCTCCTCTACAACAAATTTGATACATAAAAAGAACACGAGCTCAGCTCGTATACACATATTCCATTAAATTCCATAGTATAGTCCTTTACTATATCTGACAAGTACTTACTTGTGAGTAGTGAGTATTGTAGCGAAATGTAAATAAGTTTTTTCTTCCTCTCTCTCTCCCTCTATTTCTTATTTCTTGGTCTTTTGATTTTTTCAGATTAGTATGTAATTCTTTGGATTCATCACACTTTTCATTGATCTCTCTGTTCTATTACATTTACATTTTATACTTACACACTTGCATTACAAAAACATGGTCATTAATCATTAATTCTTGCTTAAATCTTCGTTTTCCTTTGCTTGAAAATCGATGATATTTCTCGTTTGTTTGTTGGTGTATCTCTACAATATACACAACGTACTATTCAATAATTCAATATTCAATAGGCTGCAGTATGCCTGTAAATAGAGAGTCACATAAATAAATAATGATTATTGTAAGTACCCTTATAAACAGTAACTACTATGTAGATAACAATAACAATATGTATACAGCTTTATATAATATACAATTTAATATAAACAGATAAAGTATAAAGTCATACCTTGGATTGATATTGTAACAAAATCAATAAATTATCATCATGTCAGTAAATATTTCTCCCAAAAATGAATGTAAAATGTCCAAAATATAGTTTTCTCTTGTTAAGTATTATATAAATCTACTAAAGTGCTTACTTATTACACTAGATCAGACTGGCTAACTGGCTACTTTTAATGTGTACTTTAGAGTATTTAGGGAAGAAACAAGAAATAAATAATAGTAAGAACGAAGAAAGAAAGAAGACTGGAGACTGAAAACCTAAATACACAATACAATCGTTAAGTAATCATATGAAAATCCACTGAAAAATAGTACACACATTTATAGTACAGTTGAAAAAGTAGATGATTTCTATGTAGTTTGGTAAATGTGTAAACGTGTAAACTGTAAACTATGAACTGCAGTAAAAGTAAACACAAAACAAGAAATGAATAAAAACACCAAAGTTTAAGCAAAATCCAAAATCAAGTAAAAATACAAACCGAAAAGTTTCTTTTAACGTGTTCACACAGACATAATGAAATGATTTTGTCTAGTTAAATTGGACTGAATTTCAAAGGTTTTCGACTGAAGAATAAACTGTATAAATGAAGGCTGCCTAACTACGTAGTTAAATTCCGTTTTGGAAACGAGAAAAAGTTCTATGTATTATCAAGTATTATGTATTATCCATTATCCAGCTCCCAAAAAATATTACAGATCACAGATAATATGCATTAAATGTACATATGTACCCTTTTCGTGCCGAAAGGACTTCAAACTTTTTCTCTATGCAATATACTTTTATGTACTTTTGCATGCATAATAGAAAATGAAAAAGCATTGTTGTTAATAAAATATATTCACTACTTCGAAAAAGTACTATTAGAAGTTACAATTAAAAATCTCAGGGGTTGTAAGTATAGGCAGAGGCATAGCATGTTTCTGGAGATTTTTTGCTTTTCTTTCATAGGATTTAACGATTCGAGTTCAATGCAAAATGCAAATGCAATTCCAATGTAACAATGCAACAATTCTAAGATTCCATTAAGTAAAATGAATAAAATGGTCCATAAAATTCCATCACTGCCGTTATTACTTGAATACTTTATGGGTCAATATTAGTTTTTTTGTTTTTATTCGTAAATTATATGGGCCATCGCTATAACGTAACAACAAAAGCAAACAATAACAGTTTAATAGGGGTTTAATGTTTAATACATATAACACACATTGTGTATAATAAGTTTTTTTTTGTAAAAAGAAGAAACAAAATGACTATTAATTGTAAGAAATTGTTTTATTTTTCATTTCCATCACTATTAGTCTTACTATCATTATTATTAAGTTTTGAATAATCAATTTTTATATCCCGTTGTCTCGAAGCACCCTCTTTCAATTTTCTTTCTCTCTCATCCTCTATCTTCATTTGTCGTCGATTAAAATGATGCGGCCAATTAACAAATCTAGTATCAGACAGGGGATTAATTCCTACTTGCGATAGATCGGGATTTTTAGGATCGAATCCCACACCTATACCCATGAGTCCACTGTCTTTATCTTTCTCAGTGATACCATCGGGCTTCTCATCTTCCGCAGATAACGTGTCTAAATTGTCCGTGGGGCCAATCGGTGACTTGAGAGTGAATAAAACTGATATATCTTTCCCTAATCTCGGGTTCGTCTCCTGGAGGAATTGAATCCATGACGCCAGCGAGTCTCTCGAAGATGTTCCTGTGCCACAAATGGCCAGAATTACTCCGTCTTCCTGCTCATGGACTGAAGGTTTAGGAACAACCTCTGATGAATAGTCTTCATTTAAAATATGATGCAATACCCCAACATCTAAAAAAGTAAAGTATTCCATAATATTATAATAGAGTAAAAGCAATAGAGTTCAGAGTAAAATTTACTATCAGACTATCAGAAAAATTATCTTTTTATATGCATAAAAAAGGAGAAGAAATGAGAGAAATATTTGCGAGATGTGAAACTTTTTATATTGGATACATAGAGTACGTGTAACGTTTTTACGGCATCTAATCTACATTCGAGTACAATCCTTATAAAAGTATATATATATATATATATATATATATAAAATACTGGCTGACACATGCCAATCCTGTACTATTATCGTCATTTGAGTTTGACTCCGCATTGAATAAAAGGAAAGAATTCAAAAGAGGTCAAACTGTGTGCATTTTCTCATGTGACTAAATTGGGATTTTTTTGCAAAAAGGGCGAATGACGATCATAGGCACGCAAACCCACACCTCCTTCTTATTCATCAGCATCTTATCGCATATTTCATATATAATATATTATTTAAGAAAAATTTTCTTGGCATAAAATACATGGATAATAAAATGAAATATAATATTATAGTATAAAATGAAACGTCGGGGAAGAGTCAGAATTTTCAGTACAAGTCATATCTGTCTTTTTTATCTTTTGCCTTTTATAATAATATTATATAAAAAAAATAATATTATATCTGTATTATAATATATCCTTAATTACCATCAGGGTCAGGCTTCTTTTCGACCTCCGGCGGGGGTCGTGGCTCTGCTCTCAAGATGAAGTAGTTTATACATTGGTCTTTAAGCCAGACTCTGAATGCTCCCTCGACATAGATTGGACGATCTGACGGGTGTGACTCGATAAGTGCCTGCTGATCTGGACTCTGGCCACTCACAATCCATGTGTGGTCAACTGCGTCCTCTAAATCTTTAGTCTGAAAGAAAACGTACATACGCAATTTTAGTATTGCATAGCGTACCAACATAACTTTGTCAAAGAAAATGAAATGCACTGATTACTGATTTGCAGTTTCTAATAGATATATTATCTACCCATACATAATGTATACTGTACTTATATATATTATAACATTTCTGAATCTATACTTTTATCTAAAGAACACATTTGCTAGTTTTCCGCCTTCCTTTTGACACCCTTGCCCTATCTCGCTTAATCACTATATACTTATTACGTATAACACTATTAACTTGAAATTAAATCTGTGCATAGATAACACTGAAATTCCATCCAAATTTTTTACACCATTAGCTTATCTCCATTATGGCACAAAATCTCGTGAGTAAACTTATTTTTTGAGAAGTAAAATAGTGTTGTGGGTTAGCTAGATTCTCATCTGTTTTGATTTTAATTAATTATGCAACATATTTGCATTTGTATTTATGATGATCGATGAGTAGCTAGCTACGCTATTAGTTAATATGTCCGAATAAAAACAAACATTACTAAGTACAAGCTAAATAATAAAAATAATGATGATAATATAACATGTAATATCATCAATATTTTTTATGTGCAGCTGCACACTTGAACACTTTAATTTTTAATTTAATTACTAATACATGAAACATCGTATTTTTCGGTTGTGAAATGTTCGTACGCAGTAGCATAAGGACACACATAAATCAACAGGACTTGTTTTCTTCAATGTTTACTAGCTATATGTTTGGATCTTCAAAAAACAAACTAAACTACACAGCTCGTGCGGCTAAGACATTGATCATGTTTTTATAAAAAGACACATTTTGTTTATATGGTTTATGGCGTTTCGGATAATATGTGAAAATGTAAATCATCTTACATTATAAATGGTGATGACTGTTTGGGGATCAGGAGTTGTCATTTGTTTTATGGCCAACTTGACAAGTTCATAGGCTTCCCAGGGTAAAGGGTCAGGTAGTGGAAAAGGTGACAAATTCTTGAATTTTGGCATCCAGTACAGCATACGTGCAAGCTTTCTAGATGGGTGAGACCTTCTCCCGAATATATTGGCTAACATTTCTTCAATCTCACTGTCGGGCATACAACCTGCACAATTCATCAAACAAATATTTATATACATAGCAAACAATTAGTATGTACATGCATAGTTTTAATTGCCTTTAGTGAGTTCAACAATTTAACTTATTTCATTATTTAGGTTTTCTATGACAGTAACATATTATTATGCCGTATAAATTAAAATTATACGGAATACGAATATTGAATAGTATAATATTACAAGCAGAAAGTTAAAATCAAATTTATTATCATAAAAGAATGGAAGAAAAGATAAGGGAAAGTTCAGAGGTGGCTCGAGGCGTATACGTCAAAGTCTAGTCTCTGATATCTCTACACATATTATAGTTACATATAAAATCCTCTGATTTACAATCATTGAACAGCATAGTAAGTATGTACTTATATGTGTGATATAAACATGAGTAATGAGTATGTAGGATACTAAATTAAAGTAGTGGCCACAAAATATCATCATGCTAAATAACCAACTCTTTTAATTTACTTGAAAAATGAAAGCGTAGTTTCATCATCGACCACATCATGCACTAATGCGCCTGCAATGCGATATGCGATATGTAACATGTACATTAGTAGTTAATAGTGATTTTAAATAGTGTCGTTGGTAGTTGGTAATAGTATTGGTAGTCGTTCATCCACACTAGTCATTCATCACCTTTAAAATATAGCTCCCTACATAATACTTAATACTGCATATTTATCCTGTAGTATTTTAGTATTTTCCATATGCTTTACATTCTTTAGTTGGGTTTTGACGTAAAATAAAAACGTACAAAATAAAACAAAGATTGCTCTTGACGAATAATGAAGGTTACCAAACGTAGAAATCTTTCCGTGCATTTATATTTTTATACAATTTTCCCGTAGAATATAGGGAAATGGAAAATTACTACAAACGTATAGATAAAAAGTGCATAATTAATAACTAAAAAAATAAAAATGTCATATAATGTGACATGATGTGCAAAGGTCATCAAAGAGTCAATCTCAGAGGCAATAATAAAGCAATAAAAATAAATAAAAAAACAGACGTAAACAAAAATTTCTGTAAGCATAAAACATAAGCGTAAGATTTAAAGTTTTTGCTTTGTTAAATGACTATTTTTGTATTGATATTATAGACATATATTTGTTTGTACTAACCATTATCTTCCATTTGTTCAAGTATATCAGTAGCACAGAACTGTTGTTTAGGGTAGTGCATAAATTCTACTTGCCATATATTTTGAGCTACCATTATTCCTTTTGGGAAGATATCAATAAGCTTCTTGTACCTATAGCATGGAATACAAATTAGAAAACAGTTAATATTATACATTTTATATCCTGCCGGCAAGCTATCATTATCTATCTATCATTATCAATCTATTATTAAGAGTTTTTAAACAAAATACATTTTACTATATATACTATAAGTTGAGACTTGATGCGTTACAAATTGTATTCTAGTGTAATGTAGTTGTAAGTACGTAGGAAATGTTTATTGACCAAAACTTACGCTTGAAGATCCTTATGCACACCAAATTGCTTCATATATTTGAGAGCCGAGTGTATAAACTCGACGTGACCTCTAAAGGAAAAAATACAGAGTAGTATTAATAATTAATAATATTATTTGCAAAATAATAATTGATCAAATAGGTAGATCAAAGACCAAAGACCGTAAGTAATTTGTTTCCCTTTTGAATTACCTGAGATATTTATCCCTTGCAGTAAAAAGTTCGATTGAGGCAAGAAAAGTGTCTTTGTTCTTGTCTTCAACTTTTTCAAAAAATTCTTGAGTTATAAGTGCTCTATTGACCGTGTACTTTTGTCTATATTTTTCTTTCCGTTTCTTCTCTTTCTCCTCATATTCTCTCTTCTCTCTTGCTTTAAACTCAGCCCATGTCTCTGATGATATCTTTGGCAATTCTTCACTTTCAACTTTTGGTATTATTTGTCCATCGGATTGTGATTCTTGAACAGTTAATTTATCATCCTTTTCCTCTGCTCCTTGCTTTGCATTGTCTGTTGCAGTCTCATTGTCTGGTTTTTGTTTTTTACGAGGATCAGCTTTACTAAACAAGCCACTCGGTGGGACTGACCTGTGTAACTCTCTAACCGAATGAACTGAACATATTATCCAGCTACTACTACGGCTACTTAAAATATAATTTGAGTGTCTCAAAGGATGACTATGTGAATACGGAGAACAGGATGACGATGATGATAAATCTCTTTTAATTAAAATAGTTACAGGATAATGGAAATTAGAAAATGGAAACTTTTGTTGCCAGCTTCTCAAAAACTTTGAGAGTCTCATTATTATACGAGAATACGAGAAAGATTCCCACAACCCCAAAGGTAAACACCAACTACTTCAACGTGCACTGATCTGAGCTGATTAGTAAATCACAGATTTGGCTCTTAATAAAGAGGAACTAAAACTATGTGACGAAATACTTTAGAAAAAGAACTTTTTTGGTTTGTTTAGAAATTTTAATGGTTTTTGAAACATTTTTAGTTTTTTTAGTTATACAAAAAGTTGTACTTAAGCGGAGCCAGTCCGTGTGTAAGAATTCAGAGATATGAACAAATATTTTCCCCCCGTTTAAAAGGACGTCTCATACCTTTGAAATTTACTTCAACACGCTAATTTCGAGAAATGATGCATGCATGCCTGTGTGCATGAAAACCGTAGCGAGACGTCTGTCAGTTTAGAATTTCAGGTATTTTTGCTAATGATAAGATAATGAAACATTTCTATAATGTGAGGAAATCCGATGCCAATTGTTGAATGAATGAATGAATGAAATGGATTGAGGATTAAATAATGCCAAATGCTATTGATGCAATTCAATGTTGCAATAAAGCAAAAGGTGAAAATGTGAAATGTGAACAAACTTTATCTTAGGTTTTTTTAAGAAGAAAATTTTATTAAAGGATATTAAGTATCTCATTTTTTAAAAAATTGTAAATAAGTTTCAGCGGATTTATTTTCTTTTAGGAAGGAGTAGCAGTATATAATATTGTTTGCCAATAATGTTGTCGTATTGCTTGCGTTTGCCAATCTCAAGCAATATGTAATAATATGCTTTTTTTCTAAGAATGTAAAAATTAAAAATATATACTGTGCGAAGAAAAGATTTACCAATATAAAGATACCAATTCAAGTGATTCCAATAGTTCTGTGAGCTGCATAAAAAGTACATAGTATACTTCCTATTACTCCCTGTAAAAAATACACTTTAAATAACTTCTGTTGCAGTTTTTTTGTAAAATGAAAATTGAAAAAGAAAATTCTCGATACACAACAAATTGTGCTTGTTTGTGTTATGAAAAACAAAAACGTTGATAATGCTACAATAATACTAAAAATAATTATCATTTTACTAACCTTTGGTAATTTTTTGTATGCTTTGACCTTGTTTTCATTAAAAAAAAACGTTTTAATGGAAGTTCCTACATTTTCAATACATATTTTCTATATGTATATAAGTAAAATGTGATAAGTTTCCTTTTCTTTCGAAAATTGAAAATAAAATAATTATTGTAAACAAATAATAATAATCATCGTTGTTAATAATGTAATTGATAGAATATAGAATACAAAATATTTCTTTATATGTAGAGATATATACACAAAAATAATTAAGTGCGGTGTGTGTGTTGTTGTATGTATTTTTATGTTTTATGTATATACCTGTACCTATACAATATTATGTCGTAATGATAATAATATACTAATAATAATAATAATAATGAAGTTTTGAAGAGAAATCAATCAATCCTTTTGCATATTAGAAATCATAAGTAAACATCATACTACATTGATAGAACACGATATCTATAGTTCTTTTGTTTTTACTTTGTGTTGTATATTGGGTCATTTTTTGACCACCTTCAATGTGAAGGTAGTTATATTATATCGTTTGTAAATAAAGATTTCACTAATGCTATATTTTTTTAACTATTCATCATAATATAATATAGGAGAATTACTAAAACAAATACATTTTAGACGCAAGTCAAAAAGAAGATATTATTATACCAATCAAGTATTTCAACAGTACGTTTTAGCATACTTATTTCTATCAATAGAGTGTATTGTTTTATTATTACACAATTATATTATTGTAAGTATAGAGTACTTTCATAGAGTTATCAGTATTCTACTCATTATTATACTCAAGTTATAATATAATAAAGATAATAATATCTATAGTTTCCATTGTTCTTTCAAAGTGAAATACACTATACACTACATATGGATACAGATAAATAGGAAAACAAAACTGTGAAGTAAAATAAAAAAAGAAGAATGAATAGTAAATAATCACTGTTTACTACTATAGTTGTAGTAATAATTAGCTGTAATTGGTTTCATACATTTTTGTTGCATATTAATAATAACTCTTCTCTCTTTTTTTCGTTAAAATCTAGTAATAGTAGTACTATCATCTTATACATGGGCAAAAAGTAGAAAAAATACCTAAGGTACATAGTACACTTCTAGTTGTATTAGTAGTAGTATTTAGTGAATGTATGTATTAACATTTAATTTCCTTTTTTCTCAACTTTGTTGTAAAATACTAATAAAAAGTAGCTTTATAGTATAATAATAACAATAGAACTACTATTCTTCTCTGAATTCTAAAAACTACAAAAAAAACTGAAGTGTTTGTTGTTGTATTTTGTATACCTTTTTTCTTTAAGTAGCCTACACGTCTTTACTTACAATAAGGAATCTTTCCCAAAAAAAAACACAAAATTACATGTACTTTCGTGAGTAAGTATATGTAAAATAATTGTATTGATCTACTGAAAATTTAAAAAAAAAAGAAGAGGAAAATGTCTAAATGAATACTATATTATTATATCATTTTACATTTAAAAACAAATAACTCTTAAGAAAGTGAATATTTGTGGTTATACGTTTTTTTGATACTGTTGAAAATCATTGGAGTGAACTTTTTACTCAAATTGTTATAATAGTAATAATAATAATAATATATTAGTAAGTATAGATC
>JAQIVE010001430.1:0-25060 GCA_034698285.1 Sminthurinus bimaculatus | reverse complement strand
GTTATCTCCAGCTTGCACCTCGCCTGTTGGACTACTACTGTTTATGGCGGGGTCGGAAGTGGTTGGTACATTGTCTTCCGCGACAACCGTCTCTCGGTTCCAACTTTGCTCCGTAGCCGAGGCAAAAACGAGGTAGAAAATTGTGTCAAATACGTAGATGGCCGCGGCAATATAAAATACGATCTGCCACCTGTTATAAATAATTAAAAACAAGATTTTTGAAAAATTCTGTCCCAAGGATTAAAAACTTCGATTATTGTATTTTGTCAACTAAAGGTTGAATTTCGACATGCTTTGCAATTTTTTGAACATCACGAATGGTGCTTACCTTTCCAATGTAGGCTGAAAAGAAACAAAATGAGTTCAATTAAAACTGCATTCCTTTATAACAAACAGTTTAAAAAAATTGCACGTATTCAAGCATGAAAAAATTCTGAGTTTACATTATTGTTGATGAGTCGACCAGCCACATAAGGAGCCACGAACCCACTCATATTGGCCACCGTATTGGTGAGTCCCATAAGAACTCCAGCATGGTTTGTCCCAATGTCCACGTGATTTACTCCAAAACCACCGAAAGATGCTCCATTCAGGCCGACTGCCACCGTAAGCAATGTGACCGTCAAAACTCGGTCACAGCCTGAGTAGGAAGCAGCAATCAGTGCAATCCCGGCTCCGGTGTGGGCTTTTTATTGGACAGTAAATAAAAAGATGAGTTTCGTCATACCATCGATATATTTCAAGATTATCTGATGATGTGCTCATTACCAAGAATTTGACAGCCCTTCCTCACACTGAGCACCTTCATCCACTTTTTAGCAATAAAAAAGTCAGCTAACTGCACGAGCAGGATGGCAGAGATCCACATGACCAAGTAGGGAAGAGCAGACATCCAACTATTCTGCATTGTTCATACAAATTTTAATTAGCTTTATCGGATTTATATGAGCAACATTTAAAAGTCGTTAATGTTGAGGACCTCAAAGCTTTTTATTGCATGTTTTATTTCACCAAATTGAATTGAATTGACTTTATGTACATACCTGTTTGATGTCAAAGTTCAATACAGTCTTCATGTACGTGGGCAACTCAGTCAAAAGCGTGTAGAGACCTAATTTTCGAAATTACCAGTTTGTTTAACGTTTTTATACTTTGGTTATATCTTGATTTTGATTTGCATACGTAATTTCAAAAATCTCATGCAACAAGGTAAAAGTGCAAACAATTACCCCACGTATGACCAGTGTGAGCCACCAGGATAGCCCAAAGAGGCACCGACCTCAAAATTTTACTCCAAGGAGTCGCCAATTTAACCTTTACAAAAGTGCAAAATTTTTTCTCCGGGTCAAGATTTAAACTTCCATATTGATGATATGTAGTTTCATGCGGTAAAATTTCAATAACAAGGTACTTTAGAGGCCTGCTCGCCGATCGAGGACTGAATGTGATCTCGTTCTTCGGCGGAAATTCGCGGATGCTCCTCGGGGGAGTTGTAAACGAGAAATGACCTGAAAATTACAATTTTCGACGTTTCACTTTTTATACTGTTTAACCAGGGTACAATTTAGAACGTTTTATTTGTGATTAGAACAATTATATAAATAAAAAAGGTTCACAAAGTCGATCTTTAAAAAATTACCAGAGAATAAACCAAAGAATAGAGACGCCGCCAATAACCTATGAAAAGTCATTGAAAACATTTTTTTGCTTAGACAAAGCATGACATTAAAATGATATTTAAAAGGAAAAGACTTTATCTATTACTTTCTTACATAAAAAACGGAAGGCCAGCCTCCCATGACGTTGGCGTGAATTAAGTAACCACTGAAAATATTAATGACAATAATTTTTCCACCTTCTCAAATAGAACATTTCAACAATATTTTACATGTTTCAGTAGATTGGAATTGAGACCCATAAAATTTTCATTTTTTCTTATTCTTTCTACTTAAAATAATATTCTTGTTGCCGCAATATATATGCCAACGTTTGGAATTATTTGAATCATGAGCATTTCAATACATTTTTCAGTGAATTTTTACCTAGCAACCATCGTGGCCGCAGTACCAAAGCTTGTTCCAGCATATGCAATCGATGCTATTCTTCCTGTTCAGAGAAAATTCATATAACTTTGTTAAACGCTTTAGAATACTTTAAAACGGTTATCAGGCTTGAATGGCGTTAGTTTAATAGGAAAGTTGACCTCTCTCTACTGGAGGACACCAAACAGCCAAAAGTTGATGCATTGCTGGAGTGGTCAAACCCTAAAATATAATATAAAATTCAGTACAGAGTATTAATCTTAATTAGCAAATTAATCCAGGTCCTTTAACGAAGGATAGTTTGAAGTTTGTCGGATAAATAAAACATCGTCATAGTTACCTCTCCTAATCCCTGAATAATCCGAGCAGCGACGAGGAACCCCGTATGCGTTCTGGCCGCAAGTGGGGTCAATCTGATTGACAAATGAAATGAAATCGGTTAGTTACTTATAGAAATCCAAGTGTTTTTAAATTGTCGAATAAAAACAAAAATGAAGATAAACATTACAGGGCAAAGATGGCGGTGACTAGAATGCCAAGGCCTAAAGGCCATTTTCCTCCAACTTTACCAGCGATGATACCTCCGGGAAGCTGAGTGCAAACGTAGCCTGTATTTAAACGTTGAATGTATCACGAATGATCACCTTTTTTACCATTTGAATTTATCTTTTAATTCTTTATATTCATAATAACTTTACCCCAGAAAAAGGATCCTAATATCAACCTGTAATTTAAAAGTTTTCAAAAATGGCATTATTATTACATGGACTGTGTATGGTTCAAAAAACGTCTAGCTATTTTAAATATATAAATTAACATTAGAGAAAAAAGTATTAGCACCCTTGCTCAGCCTCATCCCAGTCAAAGGTTTCTGCAGTTTCGTCGCTGCTGAAAATTGTAGAATACGAACCGAGGGAACGATCTTCATGCCACTCCAGACTTTGACTTACCAAGTCAGAAGGACAAGAAGTTTGGAGCGACGAATTTGGTGTAATTTCACCTGTTCGATTTACCATTCTATATGTCAAAGGAATAAATGTATTGAACATTTTTTTATGCACATAATACATACACCAAAAAATTGAGCGCCTAAAAAAAACGTAAAAATGTTGACTGTTGGGCTGTTAATGGCAATAATGTCATAATTTTTTGCTTACGCTACGATCGCCATGGACAAGTTGAATCTCATGGCGTAGCTCATCCCAAAGCCCAAGAAAGACATGATAGCAAGGGTGTGGCGGGCGCCCCATCCTTATTTACAATAAATAACAAGTCAAACACCGACCAAAAATAATTTTACACTGTAATTTTAATGTGTTTTTACCTGATGGAGCTTGACTGACGGGTATTAGTTTGGCCTCTTCATCATTCGATTCCATTATAAACAGTCACTACGAAAATTAAGTTTTCCCCAAATTCCTTTTTAACCCAGTCTCAGTATCTGAAAAATTTTACTTGTACACACACGTAAAGAAACTGCTAAAGTATCTACTGCACAATAAATATACGATAGGTAATAATGCAGTAGTTACACCTTTGGTGCCTTGCCTTACTTTTAACTTCACTCCACTAAAGATTTTGCTTGTGATTCTGAGCCGAGCCTTTGATTGAAAGGATTGTAAACAGAGTCACAGATTAAAACAGTTCTACACACGCGAACTTTGGGATAAACAACTTGGATTTTGTTGTCCTGGTCTGTTCTTGTCCTTTGAATCGGAATAAAAACAAAAATGTTTTGGCACAAAAAGCGTGAATTCCAATTCTAAAAGCTGACTATTGAAAAATTATATCAAATCAGCCAAGACACACAGAACGCAAAACGAATGTAGACACGAGTAACTGCTAATGTATTTCCTAGTTTACAGCAGAATGAATGAGACAAGCATCGGCATTAGCAGAATCTAGAAGGCAAGGTCAAGCCACTTGCTGTACGTACACATACATATATTTATGCGTCGTGAACTTTGACCAAGAATAATGGCTTGAAAAATATCCAATCCAATCCAATGGACGAATAAATCAATATCCAAATAAATAAATAAATGTACACTACACATAACTTATACATAAAGAGTGTAGAATCTACACTGTTGATATAGATAACTGAATGAAATATACACGTAACTACTTTGATTGGAGTAAAAATTTGAACAAGCATTTAAGATAACTAATATAATTATTATGACGATAATAATAGTAAAAATCATAGCTAAACGATAAGGCATGACGATGTAGAAAATATTGGCTCCTTTTTTACTTGCTTAATGCATAAGAACTGACACTCTTTTGATTTTGACACAAGTACAATGTACAAATTACTATGCTGTAGAACTCAAGGCGAGCAGACAAAGTTAGCAGGAGGAAAAATAAGCGAGAGAGAGAGACAAAATCAGGAGAGTTTAGGTTACAGCGGCAAAATAAATGGAATTAATTGATAGACAAGGGAGAGCCGACGTCCGTGTGTAGCATTTAAAATTAATTGCCGCAGTCATAATTAAGATGAGGGGATGGACTAAACTTTTAACTGCGGTTCTTGGTTCTGTCTTAAAATCTGACTAGGTTTTGTCCCACACATACATCGACAATTTCAATACGTTTAGTATAGCAAAGCTTAAAGCCTTAAACTTGTAACTTTGTGAAAACTTGCAGAATTTTAAATTTATGATCATATCATACAACTATGTATTTATTTAATCCATTTATGTGTTATTAATGATATACACCATTTACTTGCGAGAACCAGAAGGAAGCTCATAACTAGGACTTTAAACTTTGTTTTGTGACTCACGATTACTCTTATCGTCTATCTTTGTTCCATTATCTTCAAGGCTTGAAGACTGTCGCCGACCTCCGTTCTTTTTTACAGTTAATAGATTTTTTGTCTTAAAAATATAGAACCCTATTACCTTTATATAAATATTAAGTAAATTTTTGTCACAAAAGACTTTTATCATTAATTGTCAATGATGCTAACTGGAAATGTGTAAGAACGATTTAAACATCTAGATAGAGGGCTGATTTTTCTAGTTTAATTCTACGGTTTCCGTTTTTAATAGCTTTGGCAATACGTACTCGAAATATTTCAACTTAATAAAATTCTATGCTGTAAATACTCATAATAAATAACGTCACTTTCTTACGTCATCACAAATGACTCCAAAAAGTATGAATGTTGTAAATTACAACATCGATTTGTAACTAATTATAAATTGGACCACATTTGAGCACCGTCATTATGTGTCCTTTGATTTTCGTGATTTGCTCGTTGCCTTACACAATCTAGTTTTTTTCTTAATGACCAATGAAGTTGGAAACCTAACGTTACAAAATGGCCGCAGGCTTTTGCTGAACCTTAGATGAGCAACTTGTATTAATATTCCGCAAATGTGCCATATGGTCGACAAGAAAGGGTTTTGGTGCTCACGAATAGAGTAAAGAGGAGTATACATAGTCTGATATAATGTACCATGGTAATTTATGCACTTTTCCCTTTGAAACTGTTCAATCTGAATACAAAACAGGAGAAACCTCAGAGTGCAGACGGTTGAAGAAAGCAAAACAAGTAGAAAGTCTGTAGAATGGTGCATGGTCTTTTTTTAGACTGTGAATAAAAAATCCGACAGCAAGACATACATATAGATTATAGATATACATATTATGTACATAGACTGGTTTCCAAAGGCAAAAGAAAGCAAGGAAGCAAAACGGCTGTGGTGGCGCATTAGCGTGAAGTTAAAGTGGCCGAACAATCCGCGAGTTTGCCGCTCTGACTCTGTTTCACAGGAAAAGAAAGTTATACATACATGTACATAGTTAGAATTTCAATCTAACGACAAGTCCAAAATACGGAATCCAGATCCAAATCCAAACCCAAATTCAAGTCGAAATACACAACAGCTGCATCCTGTACTGGGCTCCATACACGTACATAGTGTATCCTACATGAATGTTAATCTATCCTGGAGCTGGAGACAGATTGAAGTTTTGGGGTAACGCTTGTCGTCATTTGTCACATGTCACGTTATGTCCCTATACATGCATACATATGCATAAGTATTTACAGTGTGGATGAAGAAAAAGATCCTTGTATGGATATACATATAGAGAGAGGGAAGCCACAGTCTTTTGAGAAAGAATCACACTTTCCCCTGGAAAATTGGAAAAATAAAAGGCAGAACCAAAAACAGTGCCGGAAGCCACAGGCTTATATTTAACCAGAAAGCCGCTGGTTTCACCATAGCCACAGTAGGATCGAACCGCAGCTAGCTATTACGGCGGTTTGTCTAAATTTACATTGACTGATTTCTGCCTTTCAACATTTCATTTGCGGACATTTTTCATCGCAAGCGTAAATGTTTCTGTTAGACTCTGGCAAAAACGCAATCTGTCATGATTTTTTGCTAACGAGACAAAATCCGAAGCAACGTTTTGCACATAAATGTCACACAAATGAAAATTTGTTAAGAATAATTCAATTTTTAAAAGTACCAAAAATGGTGAAATTTATTTATGCTACATGTTAAACTTCCCTATTTTTACTTCAGAATTTGAAACTCTTTAATTTGAAGAAAAAAATTCAAGTGCTGGAGTCGAAAGTCACAACTAGACTACATAAAATCGCCGGAGGAAGGCGAAAATATTTAAATTTAGATTTTAAATTGGCTCTAAATTAGGCTCAAGTCCAGCTGTAAATTGGCCCGTGTTGCATAAAATTCCCAGAAATAAAGATGTTCAAGCATCCGAGTACACCTTCAAGCGTATGAATATCTAAATATGGCTGCAAATTGTAAGGCCAAGAATATTTTTAAAAGGAAAAAGAACTGAATTTTTACATTTTACACAGTTTTTATCACGTAGGTGGAATCAAGGAATAGAAAAAATACGCGGAAAAAAAGAAGAAGAGCAACATGCATACATAGATGGCAAAAATATGGGTTATTCGGTTGAGAGAATATTTATTTGTTCGTAGCTTTTAGCATAGATTGAACGGCATACACAGATTCCCATCTTAGTTACGTGGGTTGGACAGAGAATCGCAAATTTTTTAAGGATGGAAAGCGGAGAGTAACTTTGGCTCTCCCCGCCTCTCTCCTTTCTGAATCCTCTCAGCTGTAAGATTGGGATGAAGATGACCAAAAGGTATCCTGCTGACTCTTTTCTTGATCTGGTGCAAGTGTTTGACTTTGGCTACATGTGTGGATTTGGCTTTTCGCCAAACGAGACAAAGTTGAGAAAGGAGTAGGGAAAAAATCATTAAATTCCTCCTGAAAACGTAGTATTCAACCCTTCTCCGTATCTTCTTCATCCATCTTTCTCCCATTCTTTGTTGGAGCAAAATGCCCAAGGAGCGCTCAAAAACAAGTTATTTGTGGGCATGCTTCGACTTGAAATGAGGATGGAAATTTTGTAGGAGGAAAAATTGAAAAAGAAGGGACGAGGAATGAAACAGGTGAAAGTATGTATGTACGTATGTATGTATAATGTATATTAGGGATGTACATCCAAGACAACTTTGTCCAAGGCCAACTGACCCACACCCACAGCTCACCCATGAAATTGGAGTGATGGTGCATAATGTTTTTCAATATGCTTTTCGCATGAGTTTTTCATTACAAAAACTTTAGACTATACACATAAGTATATACATAATACATGGAGTAGAGTGAGCACCACATTTTTTCATGGTACACTGAAACTGGTGAAAGACGCCATGGATCGAAATTCCGCACATTACTATATTGATTCATATCGGTATCAATAGCAATGTCCATCTCGATATGAATACCCGCATTTTTCCAAGTATTCCTTTCACTTCTTTCACTTGAGGCTTTTTAGGGAATCAAAAATTGAACATGAAAACCATTTCATTTTCAACGACTCAAGGAAAAACTTGAATGAGTAGGTACTCGCCTTTGCTTCTTTGTATAAGTTTTGTATGGAGTTGGCTCTCTTTTTGACTGGATAACTAATTCAGGAATTCAATAAGGAGACTCGCCACCGAGCTCTTGGCGAAAGGGAAATATCTCCTTCAAAACTTGTTTGCTGCATGCAGCTCTTGTGGCCTTTTTCCCTTTTGAATTTTTCTGTACATACTATGTACGTACATACTTCAACTCGCCATATTTGATGTATTTTCTACAATGGGTGGACTCCTTTTGTTGGAATAAATATACACAAAAAATGAATATTGAAAATAACTCTTTTTATTTACTTCAATAGCTACTTAAATTTGATATGTAAGTACATATCAAATAGTACATATCATTCACCTTAAGAACTCTTTTTGTTTGTACGTCGAAAGCAGATGTTCCAGTGTTTTTGTATCGCACCACGTTTCAGTAAAAACAGATCTTCAACATAATTCAAAGTACTTGACAATATTTGAGTCAGTTCATCAGAGGCATGATTTGTTTGCAAAAAAGTAAAATACTCCCTGCTTTGCAAATTTTATGAAAGAAATAATTTTGATAACTTTAATGTTAATCAAGAAGAATGTATATAAAGTTTCTTTGAAATTTTCATTGGACTACAGATTTTAACAACCAGAACCAGTTGCTCTTATACATGAAACTTGTATAAAACTTATACTAGTTTTATATGTAGAAGCTGTCCGTGTTGTTCAGACAGAGAATATGTACAGTAGTAAAGCCAAGTTGAGTCAGTCAGTGAAAGAGTATAGAAGGAAAAGGGGTAAAGATTTAAGTAAGATTGGATACCTTGACGGCCAAACTTGTGATATGAGTCGAGGTGAGGCGACTGTCTCATGCCGGCTTTTGCCTATCTTTTTTCTTCGCTTTATTTCGTATTTTATCTACTCTTCTTTTTTCCTCAACCCTCTCTATACATACAATATACAATACTTTCTCTGGGTCTCCTTACTTTCCCTTCGTTTGCTCGTTTCGTCGTCCTCTCTTGTCTTGTTCTTATTTTTTCTTTTTTCTTCGTAGTCAATCCGGAGGGATTTCCCTCCGTGTGTTTGAAGAATAAAATAAAGACGACGAGCGGGAAGAAAGAGCAAAATTTTGTCGCGTTACAACACAGACTTTCTAGTCTCTTTCATTTTGTTCTTTTACAGATAGTTTTTTTTTACTTTTTCGTCTCTTGATTTCTATCTGAATCCACTGGATATTCTGTCTATACTTTGTAAGTATACATAGATAGAGCTGAAAAAAGGAATCGCAGTACTTTCTTCACTTTTTCTGCCTTTTTTGCGGGGTTTTTACTTTCTATCTCGGCCATTGGATATGTATACATAAAATAGAAAGTAGATTATTTTGACTTTCCTTTTTATGACAGTGTTTCGACTTTTCTCCACGTTTGACGGTGACCTTATTTCTTTAATCTGTTTAATATTGAAATGTTGGAAACTATTGATTATCTTATCATGCTATAAATTTTATGGATGCATGCACGTCATGCTATTGTTGAATCATGTTTGAGTACCAGTACAAAGATTTTTTGTGTTCCCGAGTAGTTTTTTTCCCATCTCGGGAACAAATACTCGTACACAAAAAAATGCACGCCGTCCAGTCCCGGTTCTCTGTTTTCCTCTCGCAGCTCATTTTTCTTGAGTCACAATGTGGTAATTCATCACTCGATCGCATCATATTCACATGTATGTATGTACAATGTACAATATCCACAACGATTCAGCTCTTCCGGCACGACATGGCATGACATGACGTAGATAAAAATCCGGATCTAGATAAATAATATTTTCCACATTCTTTGGTGTTGCCATCATTGGAGTCATTTGTTAGACTTGTTCGTGTTCCTGATCGTACAGTAGTCACTTGTTTGTCTCTTGTCTTGCCATCAGATGAGGATTGAAAATTGTGAGTGATTTGTAATTTTCAGACACCAGCCCCAGTTTTTTTACCCCATCAATACAAAAACACAGGCCTTTCTCCTCATATTATTTCTCGTATCCTTCAACTCTTCAGATTGTATGATGTGATCG
This sequence comes from Sminthurinus bimaculatus, assembly GCA_034698285.1. Lineage (NCBI taxonomy): Eukaryota > Metazoa > Arthropoda > Collembola > Symphypleona > Katiannidae > Sminthurinus > Sminthurinus bimaculatus. Next base: position 15,058 of record JAQIVE010001430.1, on the reverse strand, counting down.
CTCTCAGATTTGGATTTGGCAAACGAGTAGAAAACATAACATCTGGCTTGGATTGGTGCCCCCATCATTTTTGCCCGTCTTTTTTTCTGATTGATCTTACCCTTGGTAGATATTTTACACATAGATAGAATGGCTTGACTTGACTCGGCTCGACTCCTTGACATTCCAGGGTCTAACAAATGAGATTAAGAACTAATGGGGTCTCATGGGATCAATGAGCGATCGGATCCGAAATCGAAATCAAAATCAGCACCAGATTTTTCTCTATCTTGGCACGACATTTTTTGCATCGGCTTGCACATTTTTTGCAAACATTATTGCTCAATCGTTGAATTTAGATTTGGGTGTAGTATTAGCACAAGCAAGATTAATACCCCGCAGATTTTCTGTAGTGTAAGAATACTAAATAATATTAGTATTGATTTGATTGTTCCCTTTGGAATTAAGGGGCAAACAGGGGCTAACTTCACGCAAATTTTATATTTTTGAAGTAAAGATAAGAAATAAAGAAAAGCGGCATTTTTTGAAATTTTTTAACGATTTCAGATATTTTAGAATCCGAAACGTACAAAATCACAGTATGAAGACAGAATAATAAGTACAGAATTTTTCTACAGAACTTTATGTGAAATCCCTTGGAGATTCTGTTGAGCTGACGAAGGTGTTGGGAAACTTGATCGATTTTCAAGTCCATTTTTCTCACGCGCTTCCATTTTTATTTCTATTTATGTCCGGCCATGTCCACCTCCACTTCTCGTTTTACGGCCATCATTTCGTCTCCTAAAATGAAACCAAAAGACGAGAAAAATGAGAACCGTAAAGAAACAAGTGTAAAAATCCAAGGTTAAATCTATATGAGGAGTGCTGAGTCAACAACAAAATTTCCTATGATTACGGCGCACTATCAGACTCAGACTTGGATTATGGTAGTCTATGAATTCAAGTCGATTTTGTGTGTGTATGTGTCTGTATGTACATTGTGTATACTTTGATCGTGGTTGCCGTATACTTTCTAAATCTGTCGTTCATTTTTAATAAAGACGGCTCTCCCGTAGTTCTCGTGTTCCTGGCGTGGCGTGGCGGTATAGGAATTTTGACAGACAATTCTTTCTCGCCTCTTCTCCCTCCTCGAGGACTGTGTCATTTTGCTTTCTCCCTGCCACTTGTCAAGTCTCACGGCCTTGCAGGCAGCAGTTCCAACCGGCTAAAATATAGAGTCAAAATTATACGGTGTAAAATGCACCGAGCTTTGCCCAACTAGAGCTGAAGCATACAATGTATACATACAAAGTACAAAAAAATGAGCAGGTTCGAAAACGAAGCCAAAGACAAAGCCAAAGTTAGAGTCGAACGGAGCCCTCCCTTTCCTATACATTTTAATAACAAATTGGTCTTGTGAGGGAAGTTTATCATGGAAACGGCGCCGCTCCTTCGCAATGCGTTCGAGGCTGGCTGGTTCAGCAAGAGTAACAGAGCAACGATCACGTAGAGAATTAGAGCACAGTCAACTTGTCAAATGATCCGTGGAGAATGAAAAAGATAGAGTCCAAAGTCTCCCTTAATAGACTGGCAATGGAGCTGCAGTTAGGAGGAAAAGCGGCAAAAAAGAAAGTCAGAGTCACGGCAAAAGTGAAAATTCATAGCTGTGCTTTTTTGGGCTCCACTAGTTTAATGATAATAGTAATCGACTAAAAATTCGTCCATGAAATGGATGAAAACTCTCTCTTTTCTCTTGATATAAATATGTAAGTATATCAGTAGTTAGGGCACTGCGTTTATCCGGAATTTCTCCGGAAGAAAAAGAAGGAGCAGCATACAAATGCACGGAATTTGTCTGTCTGTCCTTCAAAGGAAAAGTAAGTAGAATAAAAAGAAGTGGCCGACAAAGACAGAGGAGTCGTCTTGAGGATAGAGAGGAGCAACTTGTAAAATTTAATATTCTGCCCGAGTGTTTAATACGGAAGTTGGAGTGGGACGACACATGGGCTTCCTGCCTTTCTTCCATACCGATAAACAATAGATTTCCCACCTCCGTTTCTCTACACTATACGCTCTGTATTCCTCACTTCAGGTTTATATTCATCTCTGTCTTCTTCTAGTCAAATTTTATTTCGCGAGTCTTTTTCAGCCTTCCTCGTTCCTCGGCTTTGTTCTAAGATTTGAGATGAGAGGGAAAAAACAATCTTGAGATGAGCAAAATACAGGCCTGTGGGCCTGGCATCATTGTTTGGAGAAAGTCACTTTCTCTACGTCTTGACTTTACTAGCCTCTCTATCTATTGACGGATGTAAACAGAGTGAAGTTGACCAACTTTTTCCAAGGAACTTGACATAGTGTGAATAAAATTAAGTTGAAGTTCCGCTCATATCCTGCTGTGCACCGTTGCCATTGTCTTGTTGACTATGGCCCTTTGTACTGTGTAAAATTGTGCAAGCTTTACAAATGCAGTTGGAAAATAGGCATGGCTTGTTAACCCTCGAATTTCTTCCTGTTATACAATGCTAATTTAATTTTCCTGGGTTATTCTGTTCAGTGTGCTGTGGGAAAATTATGGAGGAGCTTATTAAAATTTCCACGTGATTTTTTCTGATCACTTTTGATTCGGACATTGGCCTGCACACTTATAATGCATTCACATGTTTCACTAGATCTTGCTTTTTCCATCACACACTTGTGCGGTCTAATTCTGTTCATTTTAATTACTTTTTCTACTACTTTCCTCTCTCTGTGACAGGAGGAAAGGTCAAGTGTCTATTGGAACAAATGCAGCGGACAGTGGAATTTGTAGCACCAATTTAATCGTTAGCTGTCAGCTCAAGCGCTCATTAGTCAGCTGCGAGACAGGAGACAGATAAGGAAAGTGATAGGGCGGAGGACGAGGGACGATTTAAAGTGGAATTTGAATCCTGGGCTAGACCAATTAAGCCTTCTCTCTAGTTCTCTCCCTCTATTGCCCTTTATTTGAAAGCATACACTAATTCACTCACGTACATATATGTATTTGCATGCCGTGTCACGAGTTTAGGATTCACGCGGAATTCCAGGTCGTGTCAGGTGGTGGGAAGCCAAGTCATGAGTCAAATGTATATGTATGTATGTATGTACTCCATGTCGATGGATTCACAATCAGAGAGCGGGACAGACAATTTGTGGAGAGTGCAAGTCAGGCTGAGTGAAAGTGTGAGAAATTCCTAGGCATCCAGCTGAATTGAATTTAGAGCATAGTCAGAGTCTGAGTATAATTCTAATTCTAATTCTCATCCTCATTCTAATTCCAAATCTAATGTATGTATGTGTGTATGTGTGTGTGTGTGTGTGTGTGAGTTGCAAGGTGTGAGTGAGCGGGTAAAATATTGAGCGGTGAGAGTTTCACTCGGTCCAAGTCAAGTCAAAAGTCATTTCCATAATCTCTCGCCTTCTCTTTACACTTGATTACACTGCTCAATTTAAATTGTCGTCTGTTGTCTCACCACTTTACCCGTCTCTTTCTTTCTCTCTCTCTCTCGTGCAGAGCTGTGAAAAACAGCAAAGTTATACGGTGATATTAAAGTCGGTGTTTGTCGACATGTGAGGCTAAATTACGGCGGGCCAAAAATATATCCTAGATTGTACTTTAGGCCATGGCCGCAGTCGCACGATCCTTACTTGCATAAGTACGTACTACGTACGTATGTATTTATGTGAGGCTTGGTTGAGTTCCTTGGAATAACAAGGAGAATAATCTGGAGGCTTAATCCTCGTGCAATTCCACTTCACATCAGCTGAAATTATAGCCTTTGTCATAATATTGTGCAATGTAAACACACTGAGAATGAGAGAGAATGCGAGCGTTCCCTTTTCCCTTGTTCATCACTTTCAACGCCTTATTGAATTTCCACAGTCTGTATATACATATATGCACAATGCACATATAGCCGGATTTTAGATTTGGGGGAAAGGCCGTCAGATTTTATCTCAAGTCCTTTTAACCTGCCCAATATCAAAACTGGAATATATATCAAAGACCTAGTCCGTGGAAATCCACCTGTGTGAGCAAGTTTATAAAAACATTTTGAATTTGCATTTTAATCGCACGTCTAATTTTTCAACTTGTCGGTCCAAATTTAGCAGCAAAAAATGCTGACAGGGCTTTTTTTTCTTGTAAGTTCGTTCAAAGCTTTTTAACTTTTACAAAAAAGTACAATACAGGATAATATGATGGTTTATACAGACGCATAGAGTTTTTCTCTTGTTTTTGTACCTATTTTGTGGCTAATTTGGATGAAATTTGTAAAAATGGAGGAAACTTTTCATTTTGCATAGAAAAATGGAAAAACTACAAAGGACAAAGAGAAATTCTTGCGTGTGAAAATCAATGAGGCTGATGGGATTCTTTGAAGAAAATACAAGGCAAGATGGAACTTGAAGGAGGATACGTAGACCAAGACAAGGATACAGATAAAGATGAAGAGTTATGTGGCTATGTTGTAGAATTTGTAAAGTAAAAATATGTCTAGTGCCTTTATCTGTCATGATTTCAGCGAGCACTCAACTCGCTCAAGGTTCAAAGCAAAGCCAAAGCCAAGCAAATAAGGAGGTGGAAGAAAAGTAGGCTGTATGTAGATTGTTAATGCTCTTTCCTTTTTACGGTAGATTTAGTTATATTTTGGGATGGAAAAAAATTCGAGAATTCCTACATTGAATTTTGGAAATGCTCAAAAACTTTTGGGCAAAGTGAACGAAGGGAAAGAGGGCGACATCGGCTCTTCTGCTACATTTCACCCCAACCAAATCCGAACCAAAGAAGAAAAAGAAGATGGAGAAGAGCGCAAAGAAAACCACTCACGGCCGTATTATTATTTTTACATCTAGTGTTTTAGTTCTTTCCTTTGTGTGCATATAAATGCATTTGCAGGATTTCTTGTGTTTTATTTTTATAATAAAAATATATTTGGTGGCACAAAAAATAAATCAACAAAACTCACACAATACAATACAATGCTCACGAGCTTATACATGGGAAAATACGAGCTTTCAACTCATCTGAAGGTTATATCTTACCATATATAATATGTATGTAGTCTGTAAGTTTTCAAGGAGGGCAAAAAGGAGGTGGTGATGGCCATGTGAAGTTGTGGAGGAGCTTAAGATTTATGGGTAAAATCCATCCACTATCCACTCGCCTCCTTTCACTTGCCTCCCATAAATATCCATATAAATATTTAGGCGGACTCCTGATGCCAGGGCAATAAATAAGGCGAGGGGGTGACATCTTTTAAGAATTTGATAGAGTCATACATCTCTGCATATTTATTTGTAGAAGTACAAATGTCTCCATCCCCATCATCATTATTATTACTATTAACATTAGCTTCGTGGTTTGCTTTGTTGGTTTCTGGCTTGGCTTGTGGTTCCCGGTGCTTTGGGAGTATCCCATATTAAAGTTCCAAACTAAAGTTGGAGCAAGGCACATACATATACATACATACAGGCAAAAGGCTGTCAACAAATGTCAGTTGGTCCCATTGTGCGGTCCAATCACAACTTTTGCTCATCTTTGTTCGAGGAGCAAATCCTTGTCACGATGCGATATGTATGTACGTATGTACGAATGCATGCGAGGAAAAAAGAAAGTTAAAAGCACAAATTGTTGTGCAACTTTCTCCATAACTAAATTACCAACTTTAAAGAAAACCAATTATTTTTACACAAACTACAACTTTTGAAAAAGACGACAAGCATTTTCAATTATTTTTCATACACCAACTTCAGCAAATCAAGACTGAGAAAAATTTCTAGTCGATTTTGACGTACATATATTGTGCAGGCTAAAAAAGTCAGACCGTTTGATTCTTTTAAAAAATTGTGATAAAAAGTTAAATTGAAAAAGTCAAATTTTGATGGCCAATATTTGATGTGTCAAACAAACAAAAAACTCTCATATTATGTACATTTTGAATATTAAATGATTTTTTCAATTAAAAACAAAAACGGATTAATTTATTAAACAATGGATTTTTTACGTTACGAGTTTCCAATCTACTGGAATTTATCACAAACTGGAACTAGTTGATTTATTCTTATGTGTAAAATGTACAGCATATTTTTTTCTAGTAATTGGAGCGTCGTCAAATCCTGCCAAAATTGGTTCAATTTTTATATGCGGAAAATAAATGAGACGTCGACAAAAATATCTAGTGGTAGTAGTAGTAGTAGAAACGGAAATGGGATTGAAAAACGTGAGGATGGGGATAAAAAGTCACTCGGTAACTAAGTAAATCAAGGAAAAGGGAGAAATTGAATGGATAAGCGCTGACGCTGAATTTGAAAACGAGTACGAGTAGTTACGTATAAACTACGAGTTGAGACAATGAGAGCTATGAAATCCTCTCGTGCTGTCTTTTTATGCGTAAAATTTATATTCGAGGCATAACTATCTCACCATGCACACGGCAAAATTATGAACAATGAGTAGAGTTCAATTTCTCTGACTCGCTATGCACAATGGCTTTAACCTTCTACATAGCAAATGCTGAAAAGGCAGCGGAAAAGAAACATGCATATTGTATGTATACATACATACGTATGGATATACTGATGGGATATAAGAATTTAAATTTCTAGTTTTATTATACTATTGCATCCGGCGTGGAATTTTACTCGAGTCAACGAGCGGCGGAGAGGCAGTCAAATGGTGGAAATCTAGTTGAATCCAATCGAAATCTGGAGCACGACCATTCGTAAAAAATTGAAAGTCAAAAGGGAAAAGAAGATAAAGAATAAAGATCAGAAGCCCGAACATTCGGGGAGCATTCAGGTATTTTCCCTATCTCTCCCCTCCACGCTCCAAACTGTTAAAGCGACCTTAAAGAGACGGGGAAAAGGCTACGGGTAAAATGAAAGAGACGCTTAGCTCGGTTCAACTTGACTCGAGTTGGAGTCGGAGTTGAAGTTGAAGCCGAAGTCGAATTGGGAGAAGAGAATCGGATCAGCTAAAATTGTATGTGTGCTACGTGATCATCATGGGAAATATCATTATCATTTCCCTTTTATCGTCTTTGCTCAGGGCGGCTTCTCCGTTTCTTTCTCCATACATACTTATGTATGTAACAGAACTAGAACAAGTTTGGATGCAGAAAAACACGAGCGTTTTATTGTTAGATAGCTCTATAACTATCTATGTGTAAAGTGTAACTATCTGTAAAATACTCCATCGCACAATGAACATTGACTTCTATTTTTGCTAAATTTATGGAGCATAATTTTAATCCGAATATGAAGCGTTATCTCAAAATTATAGTCGTGAAGCGATTAAAGTCTAGTTCTGAATAAATTTTAATGTTTCGTTTAAAATTCTAAATCTGCTTTTATTCGTAATCTGAAATCGCAGAAACTCTGACAAACGAAATTTTTTCAGATATTTCAGTAAGGAATTTGAACAGCGAGGGTTTAAACAACTGCAATATATGCCATCTGTATCCTTGGTTACATTAAACCACCAAAGTCAGTATCGGAATCAAGTTGCCATGTCAAGAACAAAAAGCCGGAGAAATTGTGTAACGTTTGAAACGATAATGGATGAAAGTTTTCCTTTTAAGGATAATTGGAAAATTTGTTAGCCAACTGCAAAGGACACAAATTAGTCAGCGGAGAAGATGAGCTTGATTGATTGATTTGTAGGTTTTTAGCAGTTTGGGCGCATTTTGCAAATTTATCCGTGTACATCAGTATTGTATGGTATGAAGTATGACAAGTCAAGTGTATATTGTATGTACATACATTTTGTTTGCTGTGCTATTGCTCATTGTCCGTGTTTCTTCGTCCATGCCTCGGGATTTTTCTCAATATGTAGTAAAATTGTGCAAACAAACAAGACAGGGGCAAATACCTAAGCTGACAAATCCCAGCGTCAAGACCGTCAGATTAGAGATGCACCCATGTAGACGAATAAATTCCCGCCAATTTGTCAAGATTCCAATTCCGATACCCACTGCACTTGTACCCTGTACATTGTGTATTGTACATACATGCATATTGCATATACAAATACTGGTACAGGAAAGTGTTTGGGTTTGTGTGCCACTGTCTATGTCTACGTCTCGACCCGGGTCAGAAACCACAGCTCAAAGCCACCTGAAACCCGGTTTACCCCACCACGTATATATACATTAGCCTTCGGAATATTGGACGTTCAATGCTATTGCAAGTCAATAATTTTTCAATCAATAATTTATTGGTTGCTATTGCATTTGCAATAAAATGAAAAATAAAAGAAAATGCAAGGACTTTTTGTCGGAGGATAGTAAAAGTCTTTCACAACTAGAAGGCTTAACGGAGTTAGAAGTGACCGGGCTCATTTTCTAGCTAATTTTTTGTACTTTTTTTCAAAGGGGTTAGTTGAGTGACTTTGTATTAAAGGTATCGTAGATAATACCGATACAAAATCAGCAATGACAATTCAATATTAAATAATAATAATAATATGCCAAAAGTTAGCATAATACGATATAGCACAAAACGTTTATTACAACAATTGACACAACATACAATTTCAACCCAACCAATGTAAAACTCACAACAAAATCTTAAAGCATGCAAAGATTATTTTTTTTAAAAACAGCTTTGACTTTCATAATACTATTGAACCTTTTTACTGATTAGTAAATACATTTCCACGATTAACCAAAAACCGAGAACAACAAAGATTATCCAATGTTTCATCATTATAACGGGACCTTATTTTATTGCAGAAGTAGCCTGCGGATGAAAACGCACGCTCGGAGTCCGTTGATGTAGGCCTAATAGTCAATAAGTAATCGTAAACCTTAGAAAGATAATAATTCCTGATCCCCTCCTTTTCCAAAATTCTCATTTCATTCAAAATCGAAGATTCCAGATCATTAGTAGTGGAATTTGGCTTAAGGTTTCGAGCTTCGGACATGACAAAACTTAATTTGTCCTCGTAATTTTTAAACCTTTTTGCTGAGGTAGGATCGGAATTATTATCACTACTATCAAATACGTTAGGACTTGAATTGCAAATACTACTATTATTATTATCATTGTTTTGGGTACAAAGACGCCTGACCAACTTTGCAATGTGAGTTTTGAGGACTGTCTTTTTGGGAATATCAAAGAGGGATGATGTCTGGATTTCTTTTTCGTTGTCTTGATCTTCAAATTCCAATTCAAATGACACTCCATTATCCTCTGGTGGAGTCTCATCGTCCAAATATTTAGAGCAATCAAACTCTACATAATCATTCACATATTCACCTGTCGAAAGATACTGTAATACCGCTGAATTTATATCCAGCCGTTCCTTCATCCGCTTTTTTAATTGCTTTATAATCTTTTTAGCCAACGGATTCACTCGCTGTTGCTTTTCCAGGGAGTGAAAAAGCAGTATGAGAGCTCCTCGAGCCTGGAGAAGGTTACAGTCACTCCGACAAAGCGCCTACAAAATATGTATTTAACAATTTTTACTAGGCCAATCCAAATTTTGAATCTCAAAAGACTACTTGCTAAGTGGCTAAAAAACTTCATTTCCTATTTTAAATTATTAGGTTGTTCCAAATTTTTGTATTTGTACTAAAAATTATTAGGTTGCTCCAAAATTTTGGATTTTTACTAAGAATTATTAGGTTGTTCCAAATTTTTGTATTTGTACTAAAAATTATTAGGTTGTTCCAAATTTTTGGATTTTTACCAAGAATTATTAGGTTGGTCCAACTTTTTGGATTTTTGCGAAAAAGTTATTCGGCTATTCCAAATTTTTCGGTTTTTACTAAACATTACTAGAATAAACTTGAAAATAACTCGTAAAAATTTGAAAATTTGGAATAAACTAGTATTTTGAATTAAAATTAAAAAACTTGGAACAACCTAGTAAATTTTCAGTAAAAATTTGAAAATTTGGAATAACCTAGTATTTTGAATTAAAATTTTAAAACTTGGAACAACCTAGTAAATTTTCAGTAAAAATTTTAAAATTTGGAATAACCTAGTAATTTTTCAGTAAAAATTTTAAAATTTGGAATAACCTAGTAATTTTTTAGTAAAAATTTTAAAATTAGGAATAACCTAGTAAATTTTGAGTTAAAATTTGAAAATTTTAAATCTTCGTAACTTTTGGTAAAATTCGTAAAAATACTAATTTGGACTACTCTAATAGGTTTTTGTACAAAAATTGCGATTTTCATTTTAATATGCAAACTTTGGATTAATCTTTTAATTTTAGATTAAAGTATAAAGCAAATTTACTTCAACAGTAGCGGCTATTGGTTTCAAGATGCTCACAAGAGACCAAACTATGAAATCGTCTTCTTGCTTGAGTTCAATTTTGAAGGGAAGAGTAACTTTCAAAAGAGCGTGAGCCAAAGGTTTGCGGACCTCCAGAAAACGATTAAGCATAGCAAACAGACTTCCCCACCTAGTCCTACAGTCCACCTTTAAGGGCTTGTCTATTTTAATTGAAAAATAAAGTCGAATCTCCCCCTGTAAAACATCGTTATTATTTCCGGCCCGCTTGAAATGTCCACCAAGTTTTCTGACTTTTTTTACTGTGTTAAAAATCACCGCTGATTTTAATTTTACTTTAATCTTTGGTGTATCTGAAATGTCTAAGCCTAAATCAGTGTCCTCCGTGTCAGAGTTGGAGTCATCTGAATTTTCCCCGTTAGCCTGAACTGTATAGTCACCCATCGTATTATTATTACCATCCCCAGTCGTTGTGTTATTGTCATCCTCATCGTCATCGTCATTGTCACAAAATTTTTCTTTCTTTTTCGTCTTTTCGTACAGTACGTCTAAAATAGAAAGTTGAATTCCATGCACCAAGCACAACTGATGTTCAGTTGGAGATGACAATTTAATTTTTTTCATGACAGCTGCCCCGTCCGTTATTGTTGATACAATGTCAGTTTCAAAGTCAAGCCCAAATTTCTCAAGTCTGATTTTCAAAATATTCAAAAGATTAGTGGCTGTTGCTTTTCCAACAACTCTAGCCAGGCCAAGATTCCAAACTCCTCCATTTTCGTCATACACAGTAACGTCCATGTACCGTTTTGTAGCGATTGAAGTCCATTCGTCGAATGATACACTGAATTTCTTTCCTCTCTTCTTCATTTCAATTAGACGCTTCAAAGTTGAAGGGAAATTATTATTTTGTGTTCAGAGAAAATCATTTCAAATCAACGCCGTAATTATAATATGTAATAACTTTTTTGTAATTTAGTTATCTATCAAGTTACCGTTTTTATTAATTCTTGACACATTTCAGTGAACTTCATGACATACTCTTTAATAGTTTTATCACACTTTGGTAAGGATACGGGAATATTCTCTAATTTGATCCGAGCCTCCAGTGATTTCCTTAAATCAGTACTATTGGCCAATGTATGGAATGAAATTCCGTCCTTCGCAGTGAGTCGAGTCAAAATTGCGTGCAGAGGATATTTGGCAGCGAGTAAATCAAAATCAGTCAAGGTGGATGTGGAAGGTATAGTCAGACTCTCTGACATAGACAATTATAAACGTATCATGAGCATTGAAACTTTAGCCGTTCAAAATTTTGGATTCTTTATATTTATTGGAATACTCAAATGACCTGCAGTTTTCCTTTTTTTCGGTACACTTTGTATCATCTTAGGAATTGTCACACCATGTAGCCTCTCTGCGTGGTCCCGCATGCCTGTGGTACCACCGTTCGGAATTTTAATTTTTTTGTCAACTTTCTTGTTTTTACATAAGATACACACTCGGAAATTTTCATTTTCATTTCCTTTCTCGTAAACCTCGTCAAATGTCATTATTACTTTATTTTTCTGAGGATTTTGCGAATTTTCTGCAGTTTCCTCCATTGTGGAGGACAGAGCGAGTTGAGGATGTTGACTCTGTCGTTTGAGTTGGTGAAATGATTGTGAGTAGCGAAAAAGGTGACGAATGTTGGACAGGAAGTGGAAGAATTTTGGGATCAAAATATTTGCATGCATTTTCTTTGTTTTTTTTCAATTATTGAAAAATTATTGAGCCAATAATTTTACAATTGAACGTTCAATATTTATTTGAACCAATGCATTGATTGGTTTCCAAAGCAATACATTTAATATTCCGATGGCTACTAATAATATTTTTCAGACAAATTTTTAATGGGACAAAAACAACCACATGACACTTAAGTATTTTTAAACTTTAGTTATGTATATAGTTTAATAAAATTCAAGCTAAACTTAAGTTTTACCCATTTATTCCCGATGGAGGGCAAACCCCTTTGTTGCCGTTGAGCTTGCAAATCCGCAACAGTTTTCGGAACTCCTCAAGATCCAAGCAATTGGGCCCACTTAACACTTCAAACATTCCAGCAGGAAGGTCAAGCTTCTGCAATTTTTTATTTGAAGAAGGATTCTCATAACAGTCCTGGAGAGACATCAGTTCTTCAAATTTTCTGGGATTACGAGCCTTTATCACATTAGCTCGCATGCACATTGTTAGCAAACCAATGGGCCAATCTGGAGGTGGAGGGTACTTTAATTTCCGGAGGACAAATTCCCTGCATTCATTATCCGAGTGAAGTGGATTCTACGTAAAAAGAAATTAAATGTCAGGAAACAAATTAGCAATATAAACATAAATTTAAAAAAAATTCTTCTGTCCTATACTTTTACGAAACAATTACGAAATTTGTGATTTTATTGTGTTTGCTTAATATTTGTTTACTTTGAATTACCAAATTTTTGAAATTGTTTTAGATAATTCAAAAACAAATTTTAAGGAACAATTTTAAATGACGAACTAAACTCCTTTAGCTTCAAGCCTGGCTATGTTTCCCCAAACTACTTTTGTTAATCTTTTTTAAAACTGCTTTGATTTCGGCTTCAAAAGAAAAGTAGCCCTTGGAAACAGGCAGCCAGATTTACAGCTGAAGGATAATATATATTACAATAATTAAAGAAGGCTTAATTTAAAGTAAAATCATATAGTTTTGAATGCCTCTTGATATTAGTTTTAGTATTATTTTCATTCATTGTTTATTATTATTATTATATACTCATGCTTAAATATTTCTTTTACCCTTTCACAAACATCAGTGCAAACAGGCCAAGAACAAGTAGAGCAAGTCCGTAAACTATCCATTTTGAGTCCTCCAACTCTGAGATCCCTCGTTGCAAACCAGCCCATGCCCATGTTCTCGGTTTTCTCGATGGAGAAGGGTAGACAAACTTTCTTATGATTCTTCCAGTCCAACTTTTGATGATCAATGCAACAATAGGAGACTGACTTACATCCTGAACAAGTCTTAGTTGTCTTCTGTTGACAAATGGCACATTGCATTTTCTGCAGATATCAAAGGATTCAAAAATTATGTTTAGTTTTCATTTCAAAATACATATTATTCATGAAGCTGGATAAAAGAATCGGGTTAATAAATAACAAAAAACAAAATGCACAAAACAAATACGCATCGTATAGTTAGCCTTACACATTACACCATAATATACATCATGCTTCGAATTTTTTAGTCAATGTATTGTACTAGCAATACGTAAGCATGTACAATTAGTTACATTATCATTATTACCATTACAATTAATTTAATTCGATAATTTCTTGGTGATATTTTACCTTTAAACTATCTTCCGTTGGTTGAGTCTTTGACGAGGATGAATCACTTCCGTGTAAAGTATCCATGGTAAATTTTTGAAGTTGCTTTGATGTATCCTTTAAATAGGCTAGAAGCTTCGGTCCTTAATACTATACTGTACTTGCAATTTTAAATATTATTCGTATTTTCTCACTGCTATTCGTGAATAGCTAATAAGTACTTACGTACTTACTACTTACTATCAATTAATTACAATACTATGTGCATATAATACAAATGTTTAGACAAATAATGATGTTTTTATAAGCTCAAAACTGATGTTTTTTTATCTTCGAAAATTGAAAATGATAAAACGAAGAAAAATTTTCCGTTTTCCTTTTTGCAGAACTTAACACTTGACACTTGACAGACTGAAGATGTAAAAAAAGGAGCAGATTGTCAAGGGCAAATTCTTTGGACATGAAGTATTAAGTATGTATACATGTAGCATACATGAATAAATAATACATTTATGAAGGCGCATATGAATCCTATTTATTCAGGTATTTTCACTTTTTTACTTATTCCATTAAATGGGTTCAAAAACTACATATCCCGAAAGTTTCAAAGCTTGATTAAATTTATAATTACATTTAAAATTATTTCAATTTGAATTTATAATGTGATAAATGGAGGGCGGGAAACTTTCGATGCGAAGAATATCTCAGAATCTAAAAAACCCTAGCTGGATAGGAATCATACATTGTTTCACATAATATGATTTCAAGACGAGAGCAAAATTTTTAACCTTGAGTGCAAAAAAAGTTCAAACTTCCTAGTACATTTCACCTTTATTTGACATTGTAAAATCAAGCAGAAAACTTGATTTTTCTGGTTTTCTTGGTTCTCATTTTCTTAGTTTGTCTTTTTCCAAAAAGTTCTTTTGTTTGTAGTCTGTAATATTATTTATACCTTGACTTTAATTATTTAGTACGTTTCATCGTAATTTACTTATATCTTTTATTGTAAAGTTAAAAAGTACTTGAATACTTTCATTCTGAATCTTGAAGCCTTTGGACAGTATCAAAAATCAAAGTGGAAGGGAAGTGGTAAAGGTTAAAGGATCAAAAATCAAACGCAAACCCCAAGGTAAGCGACGTCAATATCTTTTATCTTTTATACATAAGTAAATAAATAAGTAAAAGATATTGATGTTTATAAACATCAATTTTTTTAAGTGTGTTTTAAATTTTAAATGCCAATGTATTTACGTAACTGCCACGCAACAACTAACAATAAGTCACGGTTGCGTTTTCTGTACTGAGCAACTGAGGGCAGCTTGTTACAGTTTGGTTTTTATTCGAGGCCAAAAAACAAATTTCTTCCTTTGCAAAATATTTTCCCTGGTAACGTAAAAAAAAGAAATTTATTCGAAACTAACTAAGGTAATTGATGCTAGATTTTTTTCATTCCGGTGATGCCTATCGTCAGTGACAG
>JAQIVE010001429.1:0-25072 GCA_034698285.1 Sminthurinus bimaculatus | reverse complement strand
CCAGCCCCATCGTTTCATATACGTGGAAATACATAGCAAAGGAAATCGTCCCACTTCATTGCGAATGGACTTTACATACCTACAAGAGAGTCTCTTGACTTGCCTTTCCACTCATCTCATGATCTGGTTCAAGTGCGTTTATCTCCCTCTTTCTCCTTCCCAACCGTGTTATTATGTATGAATACCTGTATCCATACACACATCTGAGGTCGTCAAAAACTGACGATCAAAAGCATAGAATGGGGCATGTACGTACAAATTTTGAGCTTTGGAGTAAAGTTCCACACTATAACTTTGAACGACAAGCACATATGCGAAAGGTCTATTAGATATTCATAAGGACGCATACATATACCTAGAAAGCAATCCATTTACTACTGATCATATATGTATTATCCATAGAAATTCATCCTATACATATATACAGCTAGTTCATAACAGACACAAGGTTTAAAAATATATTTCTACTTCATGTTACACAAACTACACGATTTTCTCTTCCAACTGCCTAGCATTTACTTTGACAGATAGAACAGACAAACGCATTACATCTATTGCAGGATAAACGATGATGCGATGCTCCTGTTCGGCCAACTATCCCTATGACGATGACGACTTTGATACTGTTGACTAAAGTAAGTGTGTATTGTGGAGTGGAGTAACTATAGGGGAAACTATGGAAGGGAGATCTAATGACTGCCTTTAACCGAATACACATGCATTATGTAATTCATTATTCATGTTCTAAAAGATACACTTCAACTTTTCTAACCAACCAACTACCAACTTGTCATGCAGAGAAATATGGATGCACACTTATTTACTGCAAAATACACACACTATACATTTGTATACGCATCCCATATATCCAGGCAATCAGTTAGAGACAAGAGCACTCTGACCTGATTCAGGTCAAGTCTCGTTTATCCATGATCTTACCACTAAATATGCATGTAGAAAACTCAACCAAGTGAAGGCAAAGATTACTTATGTATGACTAGAGATGGAAAGATCTAGACATTTGACTACAAAACTCATCACAATGCCTGTTGAAATGAAAGTAAAATGGTACAGTGTATTATAAATGATTAAATCCTTCCAATAAATTAAATTTAAAACTAGAGTACATAGACCAGCAGCTATATTGTCTAAATTTAATTTTGAGCTGGTGCATTCTCCTTTCTCCAAAGAATACCAAGCAATTTTCAAACATTAGTGCGTAACCTCTGCTGTATATTTTCTAAGGGTGTACGTTAAATAAGAATTTCAAAATGTGAGTCCACTTCTGGTTGGAGTATGCTTATCAAGACCAAGTCACTAGGACAAAATTTTGCTAGACAACTAGAGAGACGTACGATACAAGTAAGAAGTAAGAAGGGTACATCCACACATTCATATAAATATAAACATTGGACCGTATCAAGGATACAATTCATTTCATAAAATACACTTGATATTCGGGGAGATTAAATGGACGTCCACCAGACGAGTTGCCCCAGTTGGATGTTTAAGCGTCCCGAAAATGTCTGCATGTAAAATTACTTGAGGTAGATTATTTTGCATGCTTTCTACTGACTTAACAGCAGTGTTCTAACTCAAACTGAGATAAGTAAACGAGTACACAAGAAAACAGAGAAAAGCTATTCTCTTGGTTGTGATTCTGGGGACTTTAAATTCTAATTCTCTCCCTTGAAAACTCTGCCACAGCCATACCCATATTCGTATGGGTTGATAGTGTAAAAAACATATTGAATTATATATTATACTACCGCTACCAAAATGTCACTTTCTTCATCTCTTTTACTTCTATCTTTGGCAGTAATTTCATTTTCTTCAGCCTGAACTCCCTGACCCACAAGCATTAACCACTGTCAGTCCAAAAAGCACATACATATAAAATACAATATTATAACTCAGGTTTGTCTGTACCCAATGCCCTCCCATACACAGTTTTTGTGTCTTTCATACATACAACTTTCTCTGTATGCAGCATTCATGCATACTGCATACAGTTCAACTGCATACATGAATAAAGGAATTGTAGCAGGGTTTTAAAAGCTTTCTCCGCTCTGCCCATCTAGTTCTTGTTACTGTGTGAGTCTATCATCATTCTTTTCTTTTGTGTTTGTATATAGGCACTAGGACCGGTTACTATCTACTATCTATATGAATGGTTTACACTATACACAGAATAAAATAGCTTGTAATCCCTTTTCATGTTCCCGTATTGAAAGTAAATCCAAGTAAGTACTTAAATGTATTAAGAACGTTAAACATTCGTCTAGCTTGTTTCGGACTGCCTTTCCCAGTATGCCATTTTGTGTATGAATGTGCAGAAAGTATCGTGTCATATAATAAAAGCGATGAGAAAATGTAAATCCTCCATAGCAATTGAACTCCGCATGAGACGGGAGTTGAGGAAGGACGAAGAAAAGTAAGAAAGTACGACAGGCAGACTGACTTTAGGTATTTGTACTGTGGTAACAACATTGAATGTCTTGCCCGGTTGGTGCAGCAGCAGTACGTATGTATGTAGTAGTAGCACTGGAAAGTGTAACTGTCTTAAACTGACTGTTACGAGCTTACATGCACCCCATTTCCATTCAATGAAATTCATATACACAACAAGGAGCAGGGTTGCCTCGCTGCCAAAAAAATAAACATGGGTTCTCCTTTCCTTAGTTTTCATTCGTATAAAAAAATAGTTGTAAATACATACATACGTAGGGGAAATGCATGGGCAGCCAAAACAACCTTATATCCTCGAGGTTTCAACGTCGTATTTTGCATTGTTTTTGGCAAAACAAAATGCTGATAAACACTAGCAAAAAATACACACGTACATATATTTGCAATTCAAATGCAGGAGCAGAATTCCAAGGAAACCATCCATAAGATACACCGTTTTATTTACGGGGCTCTGGACAAAGTCTACTAGTTTCCAGGCTTTTTAATCCTATTTTCACATGTAGGTTAATGTATTATGACATTTGATATGCAACTATTGAGACGCCATATTGTTAGCCAATTTTTGAATGAGAGTTACAATTTCCAAACTCTGGGTATTCATGGTTAATTATTAAAACTTATTACCAGCATTTTATAACTTAGCAATATTCCAATTTTAAATAGATTGAACCTTTTATGGCATAACCAATCAAACAATTTCATATCCTTTAATCTTACGATAATTCTTGTGCCTAGAATGTACCCAGCCTTTGTTCTACACTCTCCTTACTGATTTTCATCTTGAACAAAACTTTGTTCTACCCTTTAACTTTTATCTACGTGTCAATATGTATGTAGTATGTAGTATGTACTATAGCTGTATGCTGTGCCGTGAGTATATGCTATGTAGATTTTATGGAGCCTATGAAGACTGGATCTCTATTTCCATTAGAACCTTGTTAAAATACCTCCGGCATGCATAATATATGACAAAGTTCAGTAGTTTGTCCTTTCTATAATGTATGTATATTCACTAATATTAAAACAACAAGATAGAGTTGGAAATATGCAACTACGTAAATCTCAAAAGCGCTTGATGCGGGTTTGCCATCTATCCTATTGTTGTACTTAGTGAAGTAAAGAGTATCCCTTTTCATTTGACAATCTCAAGATTTGACCTGGTTTTAAGCTTACGCTATTTAATTAATTTGAACCGTGTTTATATAGGCCGTCCTCATGTTTCTTATTTGTCCAGGCTTTCCCCTTTATCCACCTTCTTCAAATTCTTTGGAGCTATTTGTCTCGTGGTTTATGTTTTTGTTTTGCGTTACATGTTTCGGTTGTAACAACTGTGGTAGCGGATAAAACAGAAGCTGGGCCGATACTACAACACACAGTATATCGCCGTATACGGAGCTTCTAAGATTATTACTATGCAGCGGAGATAGGATTATCAACAGAAATTTAGCCTGGATCTTAATTGTATGTATATGTATCTTATGCAAAGATTTTACTGGGCAGCAAGTTAATTGAGAGACTGAAAAGAAAGCTGATTATACAAACTATGGTTTCCAGATAAGAAGGCAATACTCTTCAGTCTTAAAATTGTAATTTCAAAACAGATATCCTTCACCATTTTGTCACTGACGAAGATTGTATGTTAGCGATTTTCAACATTGTCCTAAAAGGTCTTGATTTTTATTCCGAATAGCATGGAAAATGGAAATCTCAATTTTGATACCTTGGATTGAAAAATATGGTAAAACAGCATTTTCGGTGAAGTAGAGAAATCAGTACATACTTTAAATGAGCCCAGTCACCAGTCACATAATTTACTGCATTATACTTGAATCTGACTAGAATTTTAAAGAGAATAATACGCTTATAAGGCAATAGTTACTACTCCACGTTCTTATTGCACATGCTTATGAACTTCTTTGGAAATTGCACACACAGTGTGAGTTCCATGAAATAAGCAATGGTTGTCACGCTGTGGGACTTTGTATAAGGTTTCGTGAATATAAATTCATGACCGTTCTTACAACGTATTGCTATATTATGTACTAGCTGGGCTATGATAGTTTCTCGTGCCATTTTCCATCGCAAATTGAAATGCTTTCCCTAAATTCATGGAATACGTTTCGGGTTTAAGTTGAATCAAAGTTTCCAGGAGAAAGAAGAACGCCAGTAAAATGGTAATGTATAGTGGAAGGGAGAGCATGAGAAGGATTCCACATCATTAATCGATAATTAAATAATGAAACACTTCCTAAAAACCGGCGGATATGCATAATTTATAAGCATATTTTTGTATACATACTGCCAAACATACCTACGCTGACTTTGATACTCACAAGCACTATACATACTACAACAAGTATATAGGTTGAACATCAAGTTATGCAGACGTACGTAGTATTAAAAAACAACATCAGTATCTAGTATCTAGTTCCATTGGTTGTACATATTTTAAACGCACACAAACTGAAAAGTTGGAGCCATCATAGTAGGACTTTATTCACCTGAGTCGAACTTGGAGATTGGAGGCTTACGATATGACGGGCGAGAAATCAATGAGCCTGCCAGTAATTTTCTCTCTCTAACTTTTACACGTCATCCATAATGAACATGTAGACATGTACACATGACATAAATCTAGTTTTTATTTAAAACATATTATATACAGTTGCATGCAGTATATCACAAGGATTGGATAAAGGGCATGTTATTTTGTAGTTTATAGCCAAGAAAAAATAAACTAAAGTCCTTAGCACACAGAAAAGTTTCTGCTACTTCTCCTTTTTCATATATATTTATTTTGGACTCCCTTCGCATTAATCTCAGAAAATGTTTCCCCTATTGCAAAAAAACTTTCTGTTCCTGTTCATAGCCACTCCAGCCATCCATACACTGTTCGTTCAGGATATGAAGTTGAGTGTGTAATAGTAAGCTGACCCCGAACGATAAATAGTGTTGAAGAGAAGCTAATACAATAATTGAGTAGTTAAAGATAATATATTATTATATAGATCAAAATGGTCGGCGAGTGAGGGAGAAAAAAAGATAGATAAAGACTGATGGAACGAAAAGAGACTTGGAAAGGAAGGCGGAAAAGGGAGAAAGTATAAATAGAAGAAGTGAGAGCAAGTGAAAAAAGTGAGCTTACCACAGCATCCATGCAATTTGGAAAGGAAGGACAGTGTTCACGAACTGGGCAATGTACAAATCCCAAATGTTGAAGTAGAATTAATCTTCTTTCCTGGTCCAAGCGATCTAGTGCTTTGTAGCGAGAATCTTCTTGGAGGATTTCCACCAGCTCCCGAACTTGCGATTGAGTGATTGTAGCCATGGGTGAAGAAGAGTGAACTTGAGAGAAGACCTAGAGAACGGGAGCAAAAGGGAGAAAATAAATCAAACACTTGAATACCGCAAATTCTTCAAGTGTGCCCATCGGACATTAAAGCAAATGAAAAAGTGCGTAAAAGAAAATAGGACAGAGACTATTACATATTTTACTGGAAAAATACCACATATTATTGGTAGTATTCAACAATAATGTTCCATTCACTACTATTATGTACTCCTCGGAGATTGAATACTGTTTCAGATCGTACGTTATATTGGTATTTTAGTATTATACCCAAGCTGTCATTACTGCGTATTCCTCAATTTTATTTTAATATAAATACTTCAAGGTGTTCTGCACCCATTTATCTTCACCTCTTGCACATTGCACATGTTTCCCTGGGATAGTTAGTAAGAAATAAATAATCGTTGTTAATTTTCCATTTGCAGGCTTTAGAAAAAATTTCAAAGTTACACGTGGGGTTTAGTTGCAGACTGACGGTAATTGATGAAGCCTTCCCGAACTCTTGACGTTACAATTACTAAAGAAAGGTTATCAGTTGCAGATACATTGAAGTCATGCTCAGGCTAAAACTTTGCTATATGAATGAGCATTTACTACGGTATTGACGAATCATCCTTGAAATTTCTCTTTGACCAATGTAATCGAAACGCTTGAATAGCAAGGAAAAGTAAGCTCTTTAGATGTTACTGACATTTAAAAAAAACGTGAAAAGGGAAAGTTCTTTATACATTTACGCATTGGGTCAACCCTACATAACACTTTGTGGCATGTGTGCAATCTCAAAGGATTGTAAAGTAAAAAAAAAGAGAGCGCGAATCGAATTTTAACACATTTACCTTTTTTTGATAAAATTTGGATTTTTTCGCAAGCCTCAAGGTAAAAGTATAAATTGACAAACAGTACCAAAACTCTTACCTCAGCATGCTCCAACATCAGTTCGACAAAGGCCCTTTTGGCCTTCTCTATGAGTTCACTTTGGTGTTGTTCATAAATGGATTGAATCTCTTGGCCTGTAAGAGCTGTGAAAACAAAAAAAACATTTCATGCAATAAACACACATAAATTTTCAAAGAAATCGGTATGAAAAAAAATTTTTTGCTTTGTCGCTTGTAGAGAAAACCACATACATATTATCATTACTATCATGTTCTACATCTGTGGATATATAGACGCGTGCATGTAGCATGTATAAAGAGGAAAAGTCCTGATAGAATTAACTCAGTAAAATACTTACAAAGCGAATAAATTACCTTCAAAACACTCGTGACCCATGAATAACACTTGCAGCTCATTCAATGACTTTCCGGGTGTCACGTAGGGAGTATTGTCGAGTAGAAATTTAAACTGCTGTCTAAATTCTCCTCTTTTGCGATCCGCTTGGAGCGAATTGATTAAATTTCTCCAGACCTACCACAAAAAGAAAGGAAAAGAAAACAAAATGAATAAATGTACAGCAAAATACCACCAGAATATTGCATGATGTATATTTTCCAATCATGCCCTCGCAGTTTTCATGTAGTCACATAGTTAGTCAAAGCATAAAAAATATCTTCTGACAACTCCATACATGATTTGTTTGGAGCCTTGTCAAAAGAGTTTGTTTGGATAAAAAAATATATTCAAAAAAAGTTCTGTAGTGAAACACAATACACGTTTGTACTTGCAGTGACTGCAAAAAAAGCAGAAAATGGAGCAAGAAGAATAAAATATACAGTGAAATATTTACTTTTCCGTTATTTTTCCTTTTCGTATGTAGCATAAAAATGTTCTCTCATAATACTTGAACAAGTAGGAGATTGCAAGGACTTAAGAAAGGAAATTAGAATGAGTTCAAACAAATCAAACTTGAAATCATTCTTAAACTTTCAACTTTCTTGAGAATGTTGGTTGGTTGGTTGGTTGGTTGGGACTTTTCCTTCCTATATGTTTGTCCCTCTAACTCTTTCCTCTTTTCCCTGTAAATTTTCCCCCTTTGAGTTCGTTCGTCGAAGTGCACAAGAAGAAGGTTTCCTTAATAAGACTTAAAAGGAATTTCCACCGAAGGAATCACCTATCTTCAAGTAATTCATGAGTATTTGGTTATAGAAGTACTCGCACACGTGTGAGTGTGTGGGTATGCATCGAATCCGGGTAAAAAATCAATTCTTTTGAAAATCTTTTCACCCTCTTAGCTCTCATGTTTTAAAAACAAGAGTAGCGAGAAGTGAAAGCTGAAAGTTCTCAAAATTGATGCCCATACATGCATTTACGCACTATAGGAAAAAGTTTTCATCATTACTTCATATTACAGATGAGTCCCAATCACATGCAATGTGGTACATGCCATACAATTCGAAAATCAGACTTTCTATGTTTTTAGCGAGAAAGTAAGAGAGTAAGAGAGAATAGAAATCGGAAACTTTTACGTCTAATTAAAATTAGTCGTTAATCTATGGATTTTGTAACTTTCATTAAAAAATATTATTATTGGACTGGGAAACTCAGAACTGTTGTTTCTTCTTTCATCTCTTACAAGAAATTCTCTTGAGACCTTAAAAGCGTAGCGATGAAGAAAGAACAACGGGGAAGAATGGGGAAAGTTTCAATAACATTAAGCTACCGACTGACATAGTTGGATGGACAAGAGGAATGGACATACAAGAGACCATAAAATCGCGTTGTAAAATAAATAGAAACAGCGGTAGCCTCTGGTAAAAGTATATAGATGGTACATGTGGACACAAGAAAAACTTACGCAGGGAGAGGCACATGTGTGTTCAACTGTGTTGGAGGCACATAACTTATACAGACATATAAAGAAATTGGTATACAATTGTATACATATATTAACATAAGTCGTAACAAAAGGAGAAAGACACTAACCGCTTCTGCCTCTGCGAGAGATAGCAAGTCCAGTGGAATGCGATGATTTTCCCTGTTGTTTGTTTCAGTTGAGGACTCGCTGCCCCATGTCCAGTCTGTTTCAGGCATCAGCCCGCTTGGAGCAGTCGCAAAGTACATGGAACACTCCGGATGCTCTAAAAATTTGATACAATAAAAATAATTTATCATTTTGCGTTTTAATTTTTCAATGTACAAGTTACAACGTTTTGTCATTTTTCATTCTTGAAAAAGTGTTTTTCCAATACAAAATTAACTTATAGCATCTTGCTGTGACAAAAGATTTACTCTTGATAAAAATTTATACAATTTAGTCTATTTTATTCTACTTCTCGACGATTGCTACACTGCTACACCGCACTGAAGTATCGTAAGCTCCATGTACATACGCAAGTTATGTTCATCGATAGTTGTAGTAAAATATTCAATACTCATATTATTAGTAACTCATTCACAGTTAAGGAAACTTCTGATTACCTTTGATTCTCTGTACAACTACTTCCCAAGGTTGAGACGATGGTCCTCGTTCCAAATCGGTATTCAAATCCGGGAATAAATCTGAAATTAAAAATGTCATTCCTTATGGTTTTGCTTTTTATGGTATTATCATGAGGAGGAATTCAATTAGGCATGTGTAGTGTACACGGTATGCACTTGGCATGCATATACGCATAATATACTTTATTGTGTAGTGTGGAATCTTATAAATCAATCATGCTATTGCATTCGTTTGAAGGGAGTTTTGAAAACATATTTTTGTCATTGCTATAATTTTGGTTTTAAAAGAATTCCGATAAAGATCAAAATCATTCTTTTATAATATACCAGTACATTTAAACATTGCAGTATTGTCGATTTTCTGTTCTTTGACCATCTGCACTTCGCATTTTTTACTTTTAAGTCAAATTATCATCATCAGTTTTTGTAGCTTATGGTGCATTATGTAACATGTTTATAGAGAAATTACTTTTAAATTTAATGTAGTTAAATATAATTTAAGGTTACTGATAGAGATACATACTTTGAAGGATCTCTGGAAGTCGCTCCAAATAACGCCTTTCACGACGAGACAAAAATTCATCTTTGAGTCTTTTCAAATGTCGCCGAAATAGTCGCTGAGCACAGTCTTCACCAAACAGTTCGATGTATCTACAAGATGAAAGTAAAAAATAAGATTTACATATATGAAAAGTTTTAATTGTCAAATGAGTTTTCAACAAAATTCACAGGTCATGAGACATGAATTAAACAAATTTCCAATCAATTAAATCAAACGCATTTAAATTTATAACGGGCATGTATGCTCATTAGTTATGAAATACATATCTACAAAAAGCATCAAAATTAAATTACATTACCTTTGAAATGCGGGATATTTAAGCAATTCTCTGTAAACGGGCGTCCAAACAGCTCTATGGTCCGTCACATGAGATTGTATTAACGCTTGAAAGGAATCAGAAACGGAGTCTAACATTTCTTTACGGTTTCTGGAAGTTTCATTGTATGATAAGGGCCTTATTCGATTTTTAACTCTGTCTATCAATTGGGCTAAAAGTAGAAAGGCAGAATCGACATTGACGTTTTCGTGTGCGGAAGTCTCTACTATTGGAATATTGAGTTGTCGAAATTCCTTTCGACTCACAAGCTTCTCCGCTTCCTTTACATATGCTTCACAGGCTTCGTCATTCTTCGTCGTGACTAAAACAACGGGTTTCTTTGTGCGAATTATATTGAAAAGTATGGCAGCTGAAAATTCTGTTTGTCGGTCAATGGATCGGCCTGTAAAGATAATACGTATTTTCACTTTAATACTATAGTACCATGTATCACACCAATGTTGTGTAACATATCGAGGCATTAAGGAAGAGGAAGGATTTCAAATCATAGGAAAACTGGATATTTTCTTGTACTTTTAATTATACACAAATCTAATGGTCTGTCATTATAATTTTCCCTACTCCAAACGTAAACATAAGCTTGTTACTGAAAACATGTAAGGAATATATGACGAACTAGATTTTTTCCTTCATTTGGAAAAGTAGGCCCTTCTACAAAAACGGTCAGTACTATCCCTTATCACCAAGTTTTTCACAATATAATATGAAGCATAATGTGATGGGAATAAGACAAACTCTAAGCTGTAAAATATAAATTGAAAATAACGCCAAAGAAATAAAATGATGAGGTATACATTTTAAAATGCCAACTAGCGATAGTTATTAGACAGACCTTGCACAAACTACAACTGTCAACTTTTGTGTGACCACAGTTGGGAGTTAATGGTCAAAGAGCTAATTCACTCTCATTTTCACCCGGATTGACAGACGTCAACTTCGATGGTCGCAACACTTTTCTTCGATTCATCCTTCTAGATACTACCGCTAGACCTGAAGAGGTCACCAAGGATCTGATAAAACATAGTCCGTGTTCCCTTGGGTGACCTTAGGAGGTCAAACGGTAGTCACTCGGAGGATATATCCAAGAAGCGTGAGAAATGGGTCAAAGAGGTCAGTCCATTAAAAAGTGTCGGCTTATCAGCGATTTCACTCTTAACTCCCGATTGTGGGCACATGTGGTAAAAGGGCGCAGATTTCTTGTTGGACAACCCTACAGATCGTATCTGCTTATTCTTTTAACAAAAATCAGGATATTTATTACTCAGTTTTTTAGCGTGGGAGAAAGCTACTCGTTAAAAGTTATGTATATTTAAATAATATACGCGTTTGAAATTTTATTCCTATGCAGATATGATGTACTTACATAAATGTATCTACCATTATCATTTTTATACGCAATATTAAACTAGATGAAAGCTAGAACGTTGAAGGTTTTCTTATAAAACATGTAATAATAATACAACTAATTTGAAAAAATTCACTTCAAATTTCAATAAACTCAAGAAAAATCAAAGAAAGGAAGATAGATGAGAAAAAATGATGAAACGAAAAAAGAGAAGAAAGAAACAAGCATACAGCTTGCAGAGATTGACTAGGAAGAAACAAGAAATACAACCAACAGAGATTGTACATAGAGAGAAAAAGATTCATTATACACGTATACTCAAGTATGCGCATATTAGATGAAAACATCAAGGGACGGAAAAAACGGAAAAGAAAAATATCAATAACCGAGCTGTCTCGTCTTACAAGTAGTATACATAAAAGCAATGAGAACTATAGAAAGAGAAAGAAATCAATTTTCTAGAATGTAGAAATCAATAAAAGAAACATGTTGGTTGGTGTTGGTCTATAAAGACAAATAAGAAAGCGTAATGTGATGTACATAGATATTAGATATGAGTGCGTGTATGATGTTTGTATCCATATAAATATGCATTTAAAACTAATGTTGAAAGACAAGAAACTGACATTCATTTTGCTTTTGTGTAATGGTTCATTTTAACAATATAGACATGAAATACATGTACGTGCACAGTGCACACACATGCTTACTACTCACGACTTTTTTAGCGAATGAGACAGAGCTCCTGTAGTAAAAAATAGTTTATTTTGTACAATACTATCCTGTCGTCTATAATAACGTAACAGAGTTAGGTAGAAAAACGGAATAGCATTAGAATAAGAACAAAAGTTATTTGATTTAGGCATACAAGTTCCTGTATGATATAAAAAAAATCTCCAATACAGTTCGTCTCTCCGAATTCTCTAACTTTTCCATAAAATATCAGTACATGCATATTATACATACCTGGATATATGTATGGCTCTTCTATTTATGTGCGCACATGATATTGGACTGTTATTACATTACACGTTATTAAATGCTCAGAAGCCGTAACTATTACTTTCCCCTCCTAGATACATAAGTATTGGGAGGACATCTGAAATTCAATTATGATTCACGACAAGAAAATAGAGGACAAAGAAAGGAGGGTATGAAGTAGAATAAGTTTGTACAAAAATATGGAATAAAAGATGCGTCAGGAGTCACAAGTCAAAACTACCGGAGAAAAATTGTTTGAGGATATCCATAGCACATAAATAAGGTTGAAGTAAAGAAATAAGAAATAAGAGACGGGTTGGACAAAACGTCATTCACTCACCTGGACATGCACTGACATCGTAAACGACAATAAATCCATCAATATTGAGTCTTCCGTCCGGTAAAACTTTTTGTTCATACTCTTTTTCGATCCCCAATTGACTTTTACAAATGTACATCAACTTTTCGGCCGAGAAGAGCCGAGTTGAAGAACAACGCTTGACATAGGGTTCCATTTTGCCACCCTGGTTCAAAAGTCAAACATTAAAAATATTAAATCAATACTACAGAATTAATTTAATTTTGTGTAAAATTAAGACCTAACTAGTCATTTAGTTGTTTTTTAGAATAACTAAAGACTAATTCAAACCTAAAACATCATACATTTGCCATGATCATTACACATAAACTATTCGAGAATTTCTCTTCTCATATAAAGAAAAAAGAATCGACTTAATGATTGAGAATTTGATGAGTATAGTAAATTCAGTCGAAAACTAATATGATTCATCCTGTTTATCAAAATGGAAAAACGCTCGATCAAAATAGAAAACATTACTTTATAAGTAAGTAATAAAGATATATATTATACATAATATGTAATGTATTCAGTATTAACATGTGTAAATAAACAGTACATCTTTATTTCTTACTTATGCACACATGTTCGTTACATATTATTTAACATGAGTATACTTAAATACACAAATGTATGCCCTCTTGTACCAGATAAGCTTTGTTATTTTATGGAAAATATTATTGTAAATCCTGTGTAATAATAAAAAATGAAAGAGTAAGGACATTGCCTGTTCAGTTATCAATTCTCATATTACGCGACCACCCTATTCGCCGTACTCGCATGCTAACATAATACAGAGTGATGTGAACTAGTTTTTAAGTAAAATGGATAGATACGTATGACTAAAATACTCTCCACGCGTTTACAGTAGTAGATAATAGTTCGAGGACAGTAACTCTGATGATAAACGCTGTATAGTGCGAATTGTGGGAGCTATTTTTGTAGTGTATTTACGACTAAGATTTTTATTGGCCTAACCCAAATATTCCTTTGTTAAGATACACAATATACATACATGCTTATAAAGTGACAGCATCATATCTTTGACTTGACTTGTCTGAAGTTCTCTGCAAAAGTTTTAAAAGATATTGTGTATACAAACTATACAACCTGCACATTAAGCCCTAGAGTTGATGCTTGTTATGTATTAGCCAAATATTAATGAATCTCATAGAACTCATGTAATTGAATTAGTGGCTGTATTTTATACTATAATATAATATGCACTACTTTTATTATGCGCTGCTGGTCTGAATTTGTAACAAGTTTTACTAAAGGCGCATGAAATATGAGCAATCGTCATTTAAAAAACATTTCATTTTATCAATCGTATAGCTGATGAACCCCAGTCGTATCTTATTACATTATCAGTACATAATAAAACACGACTGGAGCTCATTGAATCACACTGTTGAACAATAATATCAAAGTACGATAAAGTGGTCAAGAAAATAAAATTTTCGTTTTTCTTACTTTGAACGGTTGAAATGTCGCATCATCAATAAACTCTGTTTGTTCAACGACATTGAAGCCAATTTCAGGACTGTCCTCGGTAGCTTTTGTGGCGTAGCCCCAATAGAGAAAATGATCATTATTCACTACTCGGCCCGAAAAATCGGTCACAGACAGGACGGAAATGTGTTCAGGGAAGTAATCGTCTGCCCTTGAACGGATAAACCGATTACATAGGCACGACTTTCCTACCCCGATCTGGCCCTTGTCTTTTTCAACACCTACAAAACAAGAAGAACAATAATAAATCATCGAAAGCTTGCATTTTAAATAAAAATCGTTAATCTCTTTACCGAGTTAAAAATGGTTGCAACAATAATAAAACATATGTATTAAAAATTAAATCACGAGTCTAAAGGTATTTTATTTTAGCCATTGTGGACATAATACATACGCTTAAATATATTAATGAGCCATATATGCCAACGAATTCATCTTTCATATTCTAAATAAATTTGAACAACTGCAAGTTATTGGGAGCTAATACAACTATGCATTTTATTTTGCGATAGCAGTATTTTAATACCACCTACATATGTAGGTACATCTACATTGTTATCTAGAAGAAAACTGGCACATAGCCTTACTGGCTAGTATTCCTTTTCAATATCTGGTTTTGCACACAAGTAGGTGAGTAAATAACATTGTATTATTGCAAAGCAGGTTTTTTAGCGTGCAAAAATTAGCCCCCCGACATGACAATATAGTCCTAGATATAATGTTTCTAGGATATCTAAATATATTATATTTAACATGTAACTATCTATACAAAGTTATTATGTATTTATATCTCTAATCTCTTATTTGTTTTATACTCTGCATGTGTTAAGTTTCATATAGGAAGCAAGCAAGCGAAAAAAATCACAAAACCTCGAATGTATCACTGACTTTTTTAAATAGATAATTTATAGTACACCTTAAACATAAAGATATACGGGGTTAGGGAGTTCTGAAACCCATTTGTTAATTGCTGGATGCTGCAAAACTTCGAATTTAAAAGCAATTTCATCAAAGCCTTTTCCCCTTTCATTTTCATCAGCTATTACTGATTACACTAAAAAAGTTACTCACCCAACAATTATCTGATCCTATAATATACCACACTATATATAATTAGAGCGAGAGAACATCAAATAACAAATAAACTGAAAATGGAGATAGGCGACTCAAAAACAAACTGACAAACAAATGAACAAGCAAGCACGGCAAAAACGAGACCTTGTGAGATTTAGGTTTCCAACTATGTGTAGTATGTACACATACTACACGCAGGTAAGTTCCACAAATTACATCCCTTTGTGAAAGCAGAAGCTTATAAGCTCAAATAAATAAAATGGGATTGCAAACAAATATGTTTGTAACAGGACAACAGGCTGTATATTATACTGTTGCTCTAAAAATAACGTTCGTTGAGTATAGATGGATTTCCTCAAATTAACGAACGATATCCCTGCAATTCTTTGTTCTCCAATCCAATTACCATACTCATTTGTACCATCATTTAATCGATTACTCAAGGTTGAAATTTTCAGCAAACTCAATATACATCCGTTTGTATACAGACATATAAATGAGACAGAATTCAAATTGTCTGTTTTCAATTTTTGGTTAAAAGAAAATTTGAACAGTACATTTTAAAAGCTATCATTTTCAAACATTTCATTTTTCATTTGTATGCCTTTGTAATTTCGTGTATATTTAAATACGTAGAATGAGTGTACTTTGTGCGTAAGAAATAGCCTATACATATTTACAGTGAGAGCGTTTGAAAATGAGTGAGATCATATCTGGAAATTATCAGTACACAAAACCAAGAGCTACTTACATAAATACATACTACTTAAAGCATAGGTCAAGAATAATATATGTGTGTATGAAGTCATACTAGCCATTCAAGTGTTTATGCCATGTATTTTTTGTACACACAATATATTATGGTATTAATATGGTCTACATGTACAAAAGTAACTACGTCTTATGACTGTTCTTTTTACAAACTAATATTTGAACTCAGCTTTATTCCACTCTGGTGATATCACAGTGGTAACATATTTTGTGCATATATTTACTTGCACCATAATATTATAAGAACTTGAAGTGTTTATCCTGCATGGCTCATTTTGTATAGAAACTTAAATAAACGCAACAAGCACAAAATGAAAGAAATATACGATAATATGCGATACACGTACGTATACTAAAAAAGTCGTATATATATATATACACATATTTATTCTATCTTTGAGTTGGTTTCCCATTGATCGTATAATATATTATATAAATACTTTCAAAATGTGCAAAAGACATGAAATCCTAAGTGAGACTCTCTCTGCAAACCTTTTCATTGGAAAAGCTTACGTGACTCATGAACATTGAGCAGTTGAGAATCAAGAAATGACGATGACATGTAAGCAACAATAGTTCATTCTGGCATCCGGTGACCGTCTTCATCTTGTTGACTCTAGCGTATACACGTTACGTATTTACTGCAGTACATTCACAATGTGTACAAACATAAGACAGTCAAAAGAACCAAGATTCCTAGTCTCAAAGTCAAAGTCGACGCTTTTGCTCTTTCTCCTGAAAGACGAAAGCAGAGAGGAGAGAGAGCAGAACTATGAATGAAAAGAAGAAAGAAAAGGGAGATCAAAAAAGCGTATGTGATGTTCATGTGCATAGAACTAAACTAAGCTAATAAAACCTGTAGAATATAAAATCATCTTTGAGAGCGTTTGCCACTTAAGGCAAGAATACGATGAAGATTGTTCCTGTCAACTATAAATGCATATTTGCATGCATAATAACATACTTATGTATGTACTATACACACACGAAAAAAGCTTTTTCTCCTGAATTTTTCCTCATGTTCAAAGTTTCATTTTCCCTTTTATTCTTTTTGCCCTTATTTTATCCTGTTTCTTGTTCCTGCTACAAGTCTATTCACGTATATGTATATCACTTGCATGCATATTTATTCCTTTACATACTTATATACTTGCTTGACTTTCAATAAGGACAATATTTGTGAATGTGTGTCCAACACTTTCAACATTATTCACACTTGAAAACATTACTGCATGTTAAAATGCCCTGTAAAACCGACATCAGCAAGCAGAAAGGTCTTTTCGTTTCCATGTTCATGTAACAACTACAACTTCAGCAAACATGAAATGGATATGTGTTACGTTTATTTCCGTATTTTTGGTCATTTCCGTCTTTCTAGGTTAGTTCCTCTTTATTTCACTTTCTCCATAACTCTATTAACCATATTCTGACGAATCATTGTGTGCAAATGTGTCTATTATGTACGAAGTTACTGAAGAGTTATTTGAAAAATATGCATTATGATAGACACTTGAGCAAACGATGCTCTCTCCCTTTCTCGTGTACACACATAATATATCAGTAGTATAAACGTAGGTAGTAGGTATACATACACGAATGGCATATTGTATCTTAGAACTATACAAAACCCCTTATTTTATATTTTTCTTCAAATGCAAAGGACTTATCTTTGAGTCGTTTTGATATGAAATCGGCGCCGGTATAGAGACGGGTTTGCTAAATCTTATACTACACCCGTATTATGCATTTTATTGCATGCTTTTGCACCGAAGCTCTCTGTACTCTGTACGACTGCACTGAAATGAATGGAATTCATGATTTACTATAGATTTCTACGAACACGTCAACACTGCATTCTTTTGATGTTACAACAACTACTACATACTATACTATTATTATTATTATGGTGTCACGCAGAACAAAACTCTAGATTCATGAGGTAACACGGATGAACATATTAATTTCGTGAATATATATGCAATAATATGCATTATGCATGCATGCACACTAGAAATAATTTTTGGGCTTACACGAATGCATGTACAATTTTATGTAGGCATCGCATAAAAATCAAGGTTAATAGAGTATTTACTATTCTCAGTTTCTCAGTCACCTTCTTCTTTCTGTCTCTCAGATTCGTTCATCGATTAAACTTAATACGTTCAACAAACTCTTGGTCACTGTGTGCAAAGAGATTACATGCACGTATGGTTAGAACTTAGATGCACAATGATTCATAATACATTTAGGTTAGTACTTTCTATTCTATGATTGGAATTTTTTATTAAATCAAAAGAAATAGTATTTCCCAGCCCTAATATCATCATTCAATAGAATTATTAAAAAGGTAATCCTGATATTGCTATAACGCTATTATAAATTCATTGGTGGAGGTGAAATAAAGAGCCCAGAGACATAGGGAAGTGGAAAGAGAGAGAGAGAGAGAGAGATAGAGATGGAGAAAGATACACGCACAGCACATGGTGGCAACGAGATTACAGTAAAGTACTGAGGGCATGTGTGTGTTAGAGTCATTAATTCGACAACATGAGGACGAATAATAAATGATGATAAGTATGTAATTACAAAACTCGTATGTTATAAGCGTATTGTATAATTCGGCTCTCTACGTCGAGTCTGTTGTCAAGTGATTAAATTATCCATGTATGATAATGTGTGTTATTATGTTGATTTTAGAACAATTAACTGATACACTTTGGAACATGATATGAGTACTAACTACTACGTATACTCCCAGTAGATACTTTGATAACTATTCGAATAATATTCGTATGGATACGTTTTAACTTTAAACCATGAGAATGCCTTTTGTATGTGTGCACCATAGAAAAGCAGCATAAAGGATGAAGTTTTTCTTGTGTCCCTGCACTTTGGTAATTTTGATGACATTTCTTCTCTCGTATTTTCAAATGTCAATTGTAAAGCGTCAAAAACAGGGAACGTAGGTATAATATGTATTCACTTGTAAACATATTTTTTTTGCTGTCACTGACGTCCGGTAAACGCATGTCACTAATAATGCTACATCAAAGTATAATGATATAATATATCGAGGCAAATAAGCAGCAAGCAGAAGTATAAAAACTAATAGACTTTGTCTTATAATATATTTTAAGTATTAAATTATTACTTTCAGCAATAACGAATCTATGTTCAAGGGCTCTAGATAACTACAATGCGATTAAAAAGCACAATAATTTTTGAACTAACTGCTACTATTTCTTGCTATTCTTCAAAACACATTCCACCAAGGTGTAACATGTTATTTGTTCAAACATATCAATTAAAATATTTATTAACCTGAGAGCCCGACCACGGCCACATTAAATACGCGTGTTGAGTCACCTCTCCGTGACATTTGAATATATTGTTATTGCAGAGCTACGAAGATTTTAATAATGAATGGTAGAAGACACTGGTTTCAGAATTTTTATTTGGAGCATTCTTGGATTCTCCAATGGCAATCTTTCTTCGTTTTCTTTTTATTTAGTTCCTTATTTTTTGCTTGGCAGATCAACAATTTGTGTATTATTTGTTAAATATTTTATTTCTTCAGATCGAAGATATAATTTAACAAAACTTTGAAGACTTTTCCTTTTGATTATTAGAAATTCACTTTTTTAACCATATTGTGTATACACATTAAAGGAAAAACTTTATCCTTCTTCTTCTACAAACTTCCACCCTTGTGACCACACACAATACACTTTATGCTGCTTATTTTTTCATTTTTGGTTGAATTTCAAAGGTCAGACTTTGTTTCCATTCATCTCAAATTTCATTTTTCACACTTTCAACTTCAGCACGGATTTTTTTACAATGACAGCATGTAAAATATTACAAAGAATATTTTAACTTAATTTCGCACTTCACTCTTCATTTAAACATACTGTGTAATATATATTATAGATCCATTGATTGCTTCAGATATATACACTACGTATTTAATTAAACATTGACCAAAAGCTTTTTGACACAATTTTCCAGGAATGCTAGATCCAAAGTGTATTCAAAAAGGGACGAAGTACAAATAAAAATAAAAACAAATACTTTTTTTGTTGAACAATAAACGGACGACGACCACTCTCACTTAATTCTTCTTCCTTTTGTTAGAAAAAAGACACTATAATATGTATAAGTAGATCGGAAACTGAAATGAATGACAACAAACAAACAGGATGCAAGATGAGCACTTTAACACTTTGATGAAGAAACTTGGAACCCTTGGATGTAAAAATGTAAAACTTGAAGCTTTTTTATTGTTTTTCTTCCAGAAAACTTCAACTTTCAATCTTTCAATGCAATGATGTTTTTCTTGCTGTATAATGTATAAAAACAATTCAGTCTATGGCCATGTCGGTAGTAAGTAACTTGCTTTTGCTACCTGGAAATTGAAAACAAAACGACCAAACATGTCAATAAGTAATTATTTACCAAAACATAACATGGTGTTACCAACAGTCATAAATAGTCATAAATTAGTCAACGAAATTCATGCTCTTTCTACAATGAGACAGAATAAAAAAATAATGGTTTTTCTTGTACTTTTGAAGATATTAAATATTAAATTGGCTAACTTGTTATAAGAATGAATGTCATGTCAAGTAACAAAAGCTCATATAATTATATTCACAAAAATTTGGCTTAACGGTATAAAATCCAAACAAAGTTTTATCCAGTTCTCTAGCAATATGATAATAATATTATCATTTCTAAGATTTTGGGCTCTATATTAACTAGGAAATTAAGAAGAAGATTTGATTTTACGGAATATGAAATCCAAAAGTCTCTTCGTGTACTTTTTGTTTTGGAGTTTTGGAATGAATTGACACACACGGCGTTTACTTGTTCACTTTTTCCTTTTATCCCTACAATTATTATGTACCTTATTCTTTACGTTGGTATAAATGTTATTATCATCATTATTGGATTATTTGATACACAGAATTAAAAAGAGTACTAAAATTTTATAATGCAAGTAGCTTATTTAGACAGGGAGTAAAGGATAGAATATTATATTTTAATATATTTGAACGGTTTTTTTTGTTTTATTTTGCCTGGTCAGGATGAGATCACTTGTGTTGAGCCGAATGAGCGAGTTATACTGTCCGTGGAAGTTCCTTGTTGCTGGTTCCTTCGGTTTTCTCCGGGAGAGAAAAAATAGAAAGACTACGGGATACAGAGGACTGAATCTATATTATTATTATTATTTTGATGTATATAAATATGTATGTAGCTAATGTGTGTATATTTTCCACCCTTATAACATGAGGATTTCTAAGTATTGCCTACCCTCTCCTCTTATACACACGGCTATCATCGATCCAATTTATATGGTCCATCCATTGAAATTGGCGCCGAATTTCAAAATTTCTAAGCTTTCCAGCACATGCCCTTAGCTCTCCACTTCTCCAGCACTCCAGACCCATGCAGATATGTATGGAGTGGGACAGAGAGACATTCGGAACTTGTTTTCCACGTAAGAAACGTTTGCAAAGATCCATTTCCAATATACGATTGTTGCGTTTTTCCATGGAAATGAAAACAATAGGTACAAGTATTATTTCGTTGAAACAGAAGAAGAAAGTTTTAAACGTTTTCAAACCCTCAAAACAACTCCACAGCTAAAAATAAAATGCTGGAATACGTAAATGCCTTTTTGTATCTCTATCCAAAAATGTCTTTCTAAACTTATGCTTAAAAGTAACTTTTTTGCTCATTCTTGACTATTGAAATAAACAATCCAAAGACATTTCTTAGGTTGTAATTCCTAAAATTTCAAACCAAGCAACGAACAAGGAAGAAAGATTTGTAATATTACGCCTTTAGGTAGGTTCTTCACTCTTTCATTCATGGAACCGGTAACTAGCATTAAAGTCTCCAAAGGATTTTATCACCGGTTTCGGTGTTTTGTGCATACACTCTCTGTCATCTTTGTTCCTCAAAGTTCATTTAATTTTGGAGGAGACCACAAGACAACAAAGCACCAGTGAGTAAAAGTATCCAGCTATTTGGGAAAGAGGATCCAGGATACTGCTCATAAAATAAATTCTATTAAATTTGTGTATGTGTATACTTATATAAGTTATGTATATATATGTACTTACACCACGATACCTGATACATCTCAGGCCTCGTTTACACAACTCGCGTTTTACTCAAGAGGAGCGAAGCCTGGACGAAAGTTGATGAGTACAGATTTCTGTTATTACTGTATGTGTAATAGATGTGTGCTTGGTATTGTAGGGTTCGGGTAAAAGTCGGTGAAAATCCATTACATAATATTATTCACATTTTCTATCTGGATATGAGCAGTTTTTTTCAAACCGGTGATTTTTTTAACTGAAATTGTCTTTTTATCCGACTTGAATAATTATAAATCACAATGGTTATGTAAGTTAAATATCATTTGGTGGATTATGCCCTGTTTCTTCAAAGCGAACCCTGAGACTAGCAACACTCTGGGTGAAATCGGCTGAACGCACTATCTAGATATAATTTATTGGTTATAATATTTTATTATTTTCTCGAGTATGTTAAATGGGATTACACGCAGAATTGCCAAAACTCATTTTAAAATGGTTGCCAACTAAAATATATAGAGCAAGGCGTTTAGTCTCCTTTTCACTCGAGTATGTTTTTTCTGAGTTAAATTGTAGTTGCCTAAACTAAACCACCCGTGTTTAACTGTCCAATAACTTTAAGCCTGGATCAAATATCGCTCTGTCTCTCTTTTCCTCTGTATTCTCTATTGTATATTATACACTATACACTATACACGTATACCTCTGTACTCTCTACATTGTACATGTGTAATCAAATTGGGTGGAATATTGTATATCTCTGTGCCGCATATATTTACGTCTTCACAATTTACGATTATAGCCAATATACTGTTATAGGTATATGATATTGCAAAATTCCACGTACATAACATATTAATATAGTACATGCATACATATACAAAAGCATAATATTCCCTACGTAGTTCTTACATGTGTATCAAGTATTGACACGGATGCTAAAGTGTTGTCAACTTTTATCACTCCTTGACAAATACCTTTGGGTACAATACATGCACAAACATTTTCAATTCATATGTGATGCAAGTGCTGAACTTACTTACGTCGCACATTTATAGTTTAGACCTATCTACTAGTACGGGGCTGACATTTTTCCGGCTTGGAAAGCTCAAGAACATACAGAGATTCCCGTGAACCCGGAATTTATATGTTATGTTAGTACGGTATTTACATTTTAATAAAAACTAACAAATTTTTACGAGAATCTCTTTTTATTATCTACTCCCTACTTGTGCAAGGTTGTCGGGCGTTGGTGCTGCATGCATGTTGTGTAAAGGAAGAAAAAAATCTGCGAGACACCATAACTTTGGTAACAAGATCAAAGCCTGGCGTGTATGTACTTACATATACAGTATGCATACGTTCAAGTTGTCCATAGTCCATAGAGCTATGTATATAGTTTTATAGCGAGCAAGAATAGTTAATACTATTCTGTCTGCATGTTAAATACATTGTACGTATAAGGACTTTTTAGATTTTATATTTATTCCTGTAATCGTCTCAGCTCAACTCTAAAATCTGTAAAGTTTACACATACATACATATGTATGCACAATGAACAACATGGAGAAAGTGCGGATTTTGGTATGAACTGCATTTGTATAATAAATAACAATCACAATCAAAGGGATTGTTAATACTAATATACTAATATAGCATATAATAATATAAAATAATAATTAACCAGCACAGATATCTTATTTTACTTGCACAATAAATTTTAGGTATAACATATACTATCCATTATTACACGGTATTACTTTACATATAATTGCAAAATCTAAGGGAGGAAATGTAAAATTGCAATGGAAATTTAAAATCAGGTTGGGAAGGAAAGTCGAGTACGTATACATACATAGGTAGATGACGAAGAAGCTGAAGAAGCCAAAGCAACCAAACTAAAAGCGTGAAGAGAGAAGATCTCGAATCAGAAACCCAAAGAGAAAGGCAAATGAGAAAAGCAGAATGAGAAAGGGGAAAAGGGAGTACTAAGAGAAAATAATAATTAAGAGGATTGGCTAGTACATTAACCCTGTTGCCTTCGGAACGGTTGAATGCCTCTCCATCTCTCTCCAGCTCACAACCTTGATGGCAATGTGTAGAGACTTGTTCGTCTTGGTCTTCTTTATTTCCTCCGTCTCCAACCTCTTGTTCCTTTTCTGTTCCTCTTTTGTATATATAAAACCAAAGGCAGCTCTTTAAATATTCTCAACCGATAGCAAACCGAGTATATACACACAGAATACACAGACCTACCGTGAAAAGGAAGCAAAGAAATTCAAAGCAGGATTTTTCCTCTTCAAATATAGTCCGTTCAAATTACTACACATAAAATAGGCGTATAGATATAATATACATTATGCATACGTATGTTAGTTAAAGTATAATATACATACATACATACATAATAATAATATAAAGAAACGTATGCCTAATATATATCTGAATGCATTGTAACGTTACGAGTGGGCATTCAATTCGCCTTGGAAAATGAACGTAGGAGTAGAGGGAATAATAGTAATAATAATACGATGCAGACGGGGAAAAAAAGAGTCACAGTTAAAGGAGAAAGCAGCCAGCTCTGATCTACAGTAATGAGACCAAGTTGAAGATGAAGAAAGAAGGAAGGAAGGAGAATGAAAACCCAACCATATTTATATACATAATATACATTATACATAGACGTGCACAGTGTACATATTTATTCCTACAAGTATATTTATTTCCCATTCCTTTATATTCTAATGTATACGTATTATAATATGTACAATGTACAAGTATGAAAGGGCCAAGTGTCTACCAGCTACCTAGCCGAACCTCGCAGAACTGTTG
>JAQIVE010001428.1:0-25080 GCA_034698285.1 Sminthurinus bimaculatus | reverse complement strand
ATTGAACGCTGCCGTTTTAGTTCCACCAGGTGTTTGATTACATCTATGATACATGTACGACGAAATTGGCTCACTTAAGTCGACAAATTGTATGACCGCCGTCATTTTGGCTTTCTAGACACTGCTGCTAGCCACCGTGGTCATCAGACTTATCGTCATCCTACTTACCTGAACAGAGGGCGGGTGACCTAGCTCGATATTCCTGAAAAACCTGGGGTTTTCCGAATGGTCACATAAGAAAGTTCATAAAGAAATCTGGCTTGAATATTCCGGTACAAAAATTCACCAAAATGATTGCTATGAGAACACAGATTTCACAGAAAACTCAGCAACATCCTAGAGAACTACCTCTACGAATTTTCTCAATATTGAGCTCAAATGCGTCGTTTAAGAAACTACAGCAGCTTGAAAACTTGACAAAAATGTTCATTAAAAGCAATGAAAATTAGATTTTGTATCGAAACTACTCCTAACCTTTGTGGATGCCTGTAATGGTTGAGCAAATACTAAATAACTTCATCCACTTGCTGATCTTTGAAATGTTTTAAATGATGGGTGGCGTTCAAGTTATGCACCAGCGTGATCGAAATGAAATGCTTGTGATCCATTCATCAGTTTAGTATGCACGAGTTTGACGCCAGTCATTGTAATTTTCTTCTTATTGCACATCAGAGCATGCATTATAACTTTTCTTTTGCGGTTGGTACAAGTTTTTACCAACCATCTGATCCCATACCGGTTTTGCCCCAATTTTGGTCAAATTTAATCGGAAAACTTACGACCGACGTCTATTTTCAAAATTTCTGATGACATAGCCTGTTTGAAGGTGCATTTTCTGAAGATACAGACATTGAAGAATCTACACCACTGAATTCGAAAACCTTTTTATTCCCTATATATTTTAACCATTGTTTTGTGACTGGCCAACTTTTTGATCGAAGTATTGATTTTTGCACCGAGTTTGCACAAGTCGTTTTGTTTTCGTTTCCTAGATACTGTTGCAGGTCACAGCCGTCATCAGAATCATTGTCATTCTATATTTTGGCGCGAAGGCTCATGAGGATGCGAGTCATTATCTTCGAGGACTTATTTTTAGACTAAAAATAGTACTAAAAAA
This sequence comes from Sminthurinus bimaculatus, assembly GCA_034698285.1. Taxonomy (NCBI): domain Eukaryota; kingdom Metazoa; phylum Arthropoda; class Collembola; order Symphypleona; family Katiannidae; genus Sminthurinus; species Sminthurinus bimaculatus. The sequence goes on along the minus strand of JAQIVE010001428.1, from coordinate 23,963 downwards.
TTCTAAAAAGTGATAAATGCCTAAAATTCCTACAAAAAATTGAGCGTTTTGTTTCGAATACTGAGGAAATCGGAAAAAATGAAGCCCCAAATAAATGATAACCGAAAGCCACAAAAAACAGTTTTCTGGTTTTGTCTTTACCTATAGATTTTTGGAGCAATTTAGGAGATTATCTGACGTTGTCTAAAAACTAATAGCTATACGGTGAACCTTTTCCCCCACGTCCTTCCGGTCATCGCACACCGGTAGACCTTGGTTAATCATTTGGATTTGCAAAAGTACTGATACCTGCTAAGGGGCTGGAAAGAAATTGCACTTTTATCTTATCCACGTCGCTGCATAACCAATTATATTTTAACCCATTGCTCGTTAAAATACTTCGACGCCGTTCATGAACTTCATTGTGCTCAGAATTGCTTCTATTTTCATCATCTGTTTGTACGTAGCCTCTCAACATCGCAGCATTGGTTATGAGCGGCGTATAAACTCAACAGCTACGACAGATGGGGAATAGGTATGTCCGTATACTCTGGTTCTTTGCGGTTTCAGAACCGTCGGGGTTCTTGAAATCGGATAAAAATTGAAGAAATGGCGATTTTTTGGGTCTGTTTTAAGGTCAGTTTTATGATTTCAAATTTTCGCGCCAAATATTTTTTAAAATATCATAGTGAGAAAATGAATTAAATTCTGACTAATTTTCATAAAGAAAGTAATACGCTATCATCAACCGTTTGACCTGTAGAGGTCATAGTCATCTGATGCTATTTTCCCTATTTCAGTGGGAGAACTGATTGACCTCTAGAGTTCAAATGGTTGATGATAGCGTATTACTTCCTGCATGAAAATTAGTCAGAATTTAATGCTCTTTCTTGCTATAATATTTAAAAAATATTTGGCGCGAAAATTTGAAATCATAAAACTGACCTTTATTATTCAAAAAATCGACATTTCTTCAATTTTTATCCGATTTTAAGAACCCCTTCGGTTCTGAAACCGCAAAAACCCAGAATTTTATGAAAAAAATTGAAATTAAAAGAAAAGTCAATATTTCGATTTAAAACCCGGGTTTTTCTGGGACGTTACCCGGGTCACTTTTGAAAAACCCGCCAAAATGCAATGTGTAAATAAAAACATTGTAGGGCATGCAAATAACTTCCAGAATTGCTAACACACTTTCAAATCGGTTGAAGGGTTCCGGAGATATGATTGAAAACGTAAACCCTGTTTCACGATACCTTCTGACCTTTGACCTCGTTGCGCACCATCTAAACGTTGACCGAAATTGTTCAAATTTTACAGGCATATACTAGTCTAGTGTAGGCAACTTTTGAGACAATGGCCGGATAGATTTCTATTCCTTGGCCGAATACGGACATACCGAGTATGCACAGACTCATGTTCATTGTAAATTGCCTTAAACTGCCTAAAGCTCCGTTCAAATTTAAAAAACATAAACTTTAGGCAATTTTAAACAACAAACTTAAGAACGGCTTAAGAATAAACGAATCGAATAAACTTTGTGACCCCTGGAGGTCACAAAGCTGTGCTGAAAGGTCAAAGTTCAAGGTTGGTAGGAAAAAAGGCGGAAAATGTTTTTGAGTGCATTTTTTTATGTTGGCCGATTTCCACAAAGACGCCCACGTGGTTGGACAATCCATTTGAACACACAAATTTTGTGTGTTGATGCATACTTCTAAGTTATATGTATGGTATGATTAAATGCATACGCCGACGAATTAAGCTACCGACGAATTAGTTTGCCGACGAATTTACCTTTTGATGCCGACCAATTTGTTGCCGACCAATATTCCACCGACCAGTTGGGGTGCCGACCAATGTCGCACCGACCAATCGTCGTGTCACCGTTGCCATAGGAGCCATGGCTATAGGCACCTCAGTTTTAAAATCACCAGAATTGTGGAGTTCGCAATACCTGGATGAAGTAATAAAGGAGGGAGACAAAATACAACAGTTTCCATGACAACTGGAAATGATAGTTTTCTCAATGTGGACGACGTTAGCAATATTTCATTTAATCCAGTGCAGTCAAATGTTTGTGTTTTCCTTGAAATTCTTAAAGAACAAACTGAGTTTCAGGGCCTTCTCAATTCAGGATTGCTGATAGAAAAGGAGTCAAATAGTGTTAAAATCTGCCTCGAAAATTTTCTGAGCAATAACGTCAGTCACGGCTTCATCATAACTAGGGGATTTTCCTTTGCACTGATAGTAAAAAAGATGTGGATTTTCTTTGTGGATCCCCAGAAAAGAAATTTTATTGGAGATGTTGATACAGAGGGAACCGTGGTTGTAATGGCCTTCCACCGATTGGTAGCGGCAAAAGAAATCTCCCGCCTCGTCAACAGCAATTATGATTTGGATTTTCTGGACACGGATTACAATAAATCCGGACGGATCAAGTCTGCCTCGATCTATTCCAGAGCATTTACAATTACTCCAGTCATGGTCACCAATCTGCGAGGTTCTTTTAAAAAACTACCCTTAGAAAAATATCTTGTCAAAAAATTTTTCATGAAAATTTGACACCATTTTGGTCGAAAATATTATCAGCTTTGATCGCATTTTCACGAGATTTTCTTGATATTTCATCAAAATCTCATCAACCATTCTAAATCTTGTCAAATCTCAACAAATTTTCCCGACACTTTGTAAGATTTTTTTTTTGCGGGTGCATTATAATTTTTTTATGATTTCGAATATGTGCATACCACATATTCAAATTTTTTGCACGTGTTCTTCCAGATACTCAACTGCAGAATCCAGACCAAATTTTGTGGAACAGAAACTTTTGTGAGTCCATTCAGAGTGCCAGAACGCCGCGAGTGAGCTTTGGTGAAAATGAAAACAGTCAATGTCAAGTCCTATGAGCTACAGGACCTACAAGTTAATTTACGAAACATGAAGCTTGAAAGCTTTGAAGCAAATTTTGGATCCGGGAGTCCATCTGCAAACAGGTTACCAAGGTAATCGCCTCCTCGAGAGAAAACGATCACACGCTATGTATTGTTTTGGCTTTGTGTTGCTGCCTCTTCCTCTCGCGTCGCTGATCGTACTCTTGGATATGCCTTGATTTTGTTAATCCCAATTATATTCAAAGTGGTTACATGTTTTTTATATTGATTTTTAATAGTGATTAAGAATCTGTAATAACATTTGTAAGTTATATCATGAAAATCCATGTAAATTCAAGTTTCCTGCATCTCCATCATGATTTTACATGTATTTGAACGGGAGGAAGGAGTTTCTTGCGATGGCTGTTTCTCGGGACTGGGTTGATGGAATTTGATCAAATTGGACTTAAATATTAAGTAAACATTCTGAACAATGCATTAGTGTTCCAGGCAGTCAACTCCGACTCCGAATTCGCACAAAAACTATGAAAGAATCAGAAAAATGTAAATGTACCAATCAATTGTTTGAGGTGAAATCCCGACATCGTCTTGTTTTCACCTTTGTGACCGGTCATTGGTACCTTTAACCCTGATGACCTTTACATCCCCAAACTCTCCATTAAATTCTGTACAACATAAGTGGAAACCAGAAACTTTTAATAATAAATACGGAAACCACAGCCCCGTCGGTATGATGGGGCAAAATGTACCAATCTAAAAATGTAGACACTGTACAACTAAACGAAGCAATACAGCCAATTCGGATCGTCCGCATTCATTCTTAGAACATATGTATGAATATTACGTATTATGGAGAAAATTGGGTGAAAAATCCAAATAAATGAAATAAAAATACATGAATAGACTTTCTGGGTTCAAAATCCAAATACCTACAATACATACAAAAATCTGACTCTCATTTCCCCTTGGAACAACAATCTAGAGCAGGAAACGAGGGAAAGTAAAAAAGTTAACTTTCTTGCCCATCTTTCCCTAGCAAAATAATAAAAATAAATAAATGTGCATACATGAAATATCTCCATACAATATGTAAGTAGATCCATGTACGTAGCGGCTGCATTTATTGTTGGATCTGTATATCCATATTATTACGTTACAGCTCGTCTTCTAAAGTGTACTTTGTACAGATATTCATTCACCCATTAAACTGAAATTTTCTGGGGGGAAAATTGAAGATTTTTCAAGGAGATCCTATTGAAATCATCCTCTCAAAAAAGTATATACTGATATTCAAGTTGAATATCCACAAGCAGCCCAAACAACATAATAGATTATTTGTACAGGAATACGAAGATACATTGAATTTATTGGCATAGATAAGTTTTTTTGCTCAAGAGGCACAAGAAAAAGCTGTACATTGAACATATAATATAATATGATATAATATAGTTGCAGTTGTGATGGTTGTTGCGGGAAAACGAGGGAGGCGGAAGGAAAGCCGAAAAGAAGATGAGAAGACGAGGGGAAAGGAAAATGGAATCGATAGCGTCTACCATCCGACTCTTGTTGCGGAGGATGCAACGTGTATGTATGTATGTATATACTGTGCTACGATATATCATCCCTACAAACATACGGATAGATGGATATTATGTGCCCTTATACATACATGCATATTGAAAAGAGCCATTTTTACATGGAGACGCACAGCGGAGCTTTATATCTATCTATCTATCCATCTATCCATTGTACATATTTAGATACACTTGCGACTGTTGAGGGAAAACTCTTTCAAGCCTTTTACCCACATAATAATTTTATTGATCAAACGGTCAAAGAGGAAACTAGGGAATAAAGTCTCAAAGTCAACTTTCAACTTTTGTACTTGGATCTCTCTCTCTCTCTCTCTCCTTTTTCTCTGACTCTGATATCTCTTTCTCTCCGTGTTTCTGTCTCTCTTTCTCTCCTCGCTTTTCAACCGCAGTCGAGCTTTGAGCTACACAATCTTCCGAATTCGGCACATCCCCCGCTCCAGTTTTTCCTTGCTTTGTCTTCCACTCATCACTTTTCCTCTAACGTTACATAAGATACATACATATGTACATACGTAAAGATTCTGCTCCTCTCGCTTTTTGGCAGACTGACGCGGAAATTGCCAGACGGCGGCCTTGTGTGCGAATATTTCAATAATGTGAGTGTGTGTGTGTGTGTGTGTGAGTGGGATCCGAATTTGAATTGGAGTCAGAGTCTGAGCCGGATTCGGATCTAGATTCAGATTCGAATTTGTAATATGAGGCTGAAACTGAAGGAGGGAATAAATGCTCAAACAGGGGGAATTATTTGAGTCAGCGCCTCGCATAATTTGACCCGTCATAAATCATTTCACGCCCTTCAATGTCTTCTTGACACTTGAGAGTTGAGAGAGCCAGGGAGCCACAAAAACGGGCATTTTTTGGCTCGATTTTTATTCCAGCTTGCTCAAACCGAGGCAAAACGTTGGCGCTCATTTTATCCTTTTTGTGATTAAACTTTAAAGACATTGATTATAATTAGCGGATTTTAAATTGTCAAAGTAAGAATGAAATTTTTCTCAAGTTTAAAGCCGTATTGAGAAAATTGGCCTAATTTGCATTTTTTTGAAATTCGGTTGAAAATCTGTCATTGCAGCTTGATTTGAGTGAAAATTATGAAAAAAAGACAAAGCAATCGTGATATCTACGTTATTGATGTGATTATTGCTAATTTAACAGACTAGTTTCATTTCCCGGAAATAAATCACAAATTAGAAATTACAAATCACCCTTTTCATCCACGTACATCGAGCATCGCATAAAGAATGAGATGGACGTGATGAATCATGAACTATATATGTAAGTAATATAAGTATAAATTATACATAATGAGTCGAACAATATATAATAAATTTCCAAGCTTTGATGACACACTGAATCCAAAAGCCTGAGCTGAACAAGGAAAGATCCAGAAAACCAAAGTAAAGTGACTCAGAGAGCGAGAGATTGAAGCTGGTGATTCCATTTCCTACGTAGGTTCCATGCGGTCACACTCGACACGCCGCACGAGAGAGGACGACGAGTCGAGTCGTAAAAGCCAAAAGATGTCCAGAAAGATGAGAAAGCGAAAGAGAGAGAGAGAGAAAGATAGAAGCACAGAGAAAGTTAAAGAGTGGTTGGTTGATGGGAAAATGAGAAATTCGATTATTTTTATGCGATTAGCAATAAAACAGAGATGATGAAGGCTGCGGCCGGGCGAGGAGCCGTTTCAGCTCGCTTCAAAGATGAACTGACTCCTCGCTCCGCTTTTCCCTTATACATACACACAGACAGACAGAGAAAGTGCAGACAACGTCGACTCTTTATCGCCAAGCCTGAATTGCCCTTCTTGCTCATGAAACAAACCACTGAGTGGAGAAAGGACCAAGACGATGAAAGCCCAGCCAAGATGAAAACGACGGTGATGGCAAGAGCCAAGAGGAAATGGGTTTTCCGCTTGGTTTCCAAGCGTCTCAACCAAAGACTGCGGATGAGAATGAGAATGGACATGGACATGGACCAACCAACCAACCAACGGAAAGAGTCGGACCAAAACGTTTTCAACTCATTTCATCGCCTTGACGTGACTTTTTGCTGTTCTCTTTAATTGTAAAACGTTGGCTTGGCTCGACTTTTTTGCTTGTAAATAAATAGCAAAAGCGTTTAATATAACAAAAGTAAACAGTAGCAAATGAAGAAGATGACTGTACACTGTACACTGTACATATTTAGATAGATGGAAAAAAATGAGAATTATTTATTTACTTGGCTGGTAATCCCGTTGAGGAGGGCTGGACAGGCATTTTCCATCGAGTTGTGGGCCACCACCGTCACGTGAACCTGATCAGCATACGTGAAAACGGATATTGCCGTCCGGACCGTGCCCGAGGGCGGGTAGATGGGATACACGCCTTTTAGCGGGAAACCGCCAACCACCAACGTCGAACTCGGGCCAGGCAAATTGCAGAACTGAAGGGAAGCCTGCAAGAAAAAAAAACGGACAAAATTACATATTATATTAGCATAACAATTCATTGATGCTTTGTATTTAGATAGAGCTTCGAAAGTCAACGGCAATAAAAGAATTAGCGCAAGGCATTAACTTTGTACCAAATCAAGTCAAGTTGAAAATTAAATAAATTACAGGAATAAAATAGTTTCCTTTTCCTGGAATCAGTTAACAAGTCATTTACATCAGAATTCCAAGGAAGTAAAAAGAAAAAAATCCACGATTCTATCTTTATGATATTGATGCACTATTTCTTCAACGCCAAAGGCTGTTGACTGTTGACCATCGACTATATTGTAGTTTATTGATATTGGAAAAAAGTATGTATAACCGTGACACTAATATTTTCACGATGCTCTCATCCTGCCAAAGGTCATTTGACCATTCTCTCCAGATGTTGTCTCACATCATGGCTCATGGCTCATGGCTCATGGATCATACATGGTGAAAAGGGTCAGGGAAAGTTGGACCTCTGGTCCTACTTCCTATGGATTTATTTCTAGGGCTGAAAGAGGACTCTCCAGCAAAGATTCTCGAGTTGCGACTCTTTGCCGTGGATTCAAGTTGCAGGATGACAGCTGGCTCGTAATTTATTTCAACCTTATAGTTCTCTCCGCCGATTTCATTTCATTTCCCATTTTTCATTTCTTTTTCACACATACATATACATTATGTACATATACACCATAAACTAAACTTTCCTTCACATTTCCTATCAGAAAAGCAACTTCTTTGTCTTTCATGATTGTAAAGTCTCAAAATACCAAGAATTCTTTCATTTCTCTGTACTTACCTAATGAATTTTGTACCTACATAAACATAGCCCAGCAACTTTTCCCTAGAGAACCTTTATAAATTTTTCCATGGATCCACCTGCTCCTGAATTCCTGGAAAATTCCGGGGAAACTTTTTTGTCTTTGAAATTTTGACCCGTGACTGACAACAATTATCATGCTGCATATAAGTATGTGATGTATATGGTATATCTATAAATGAATATTGTTCCAGGAGTTCCAAGGACTTCCGGCGCAATCCCGGCGATTTGTTTTGTTCCTTAGCATATAATTGAAGCTCTCCAATTCAATTCGGCTCAACTCAATTCATTTCATTTCAATTTAATTCCAAAAGCCAGGAGTCATCGAGGAAGAAGGGAGCAGGGAGCAGAGTGAATGGTGCCAAATCTGAGAGCATGAGAGCCATGTGAATGAGGAGTAGGAGGAATGGGATGAGTGGGAGTACAATACCGAGAGTAATTAATTCCATAATATTAATTACAGAATGGATGGCCTATGGAAATGGAAATGCAAATGGAGAAGAAGCCAAGCCATTGCCTGCACTTCACTCCACTACTCCACAACGCCAGGCCCAACTCAAGCATCATGCCATGCCATGGAGCCCTCAACTTGAAGCCGCATGAATTTCCCACATTGAGTACGTACCACACCACACCAAACCAAACCAAACTAAACCATCGTGATGATGCCCGGAAAATGGAGATGATACCCGGCCGTAAATCATCTTAGGAATCCCAGGACAATGTGTTGCACCACTGGGTAATTTATTGCATCAAGGGAACCTCAGATGCTTCATTTCACCTTTCTCACGTTTTTGAGTATGTTTATACATTATACGTATGTATTACGATATAAGAAAAATTGATAGTTGATACAGTCGTAAGAAAAGCGGAGTTTTTCCATCAGAATCAATACTGAACAAAATTATTATTATGTGAAAGATATTCCTCAGTATCTAAGACAATGCAATACAAAGTGCTTTAAGGGCCCTTTTAAGCAGTGTAAGATTGTAATTTGTAAATTTTGTACTTTTTTATTAAAGGAAGCGAATTCCATACTAATTACATTAATTAATTAATTCTAGATATTCTATAGTATTATAAGCATTTTGCTATCAGTATTATTGTCTCCGTCATTATTTTTATGATTTACCGAAATTTCGTTGTCCTACAATTTTATTCCATGGAAAAATGCTCCCTAAACTTTCCCTGTTATTGTGGATATCTTTAATTTTAGAAATTTGTTGGCAATCCTTTTACATTAAGTCCAAAATTAAATCCAATGAAACTCAATGAAATGAATTCTAGTGTAGACGCGGAGATGAGCGAACTATAAAAAATTTCAGTACCAGCAAAGGCATAAGTTTACATACTGTATACTGTATACTTCATTCTTCATACATAAATGAAAGTGTATGTATTTTTGCCCGGATAAATTGAAATTAGAGAGGCCGGGAAACGGAGAAAGCATCAACTCATCGTCATGAAATGACGATAACAATCAACTTAATGTGTGTCCACACGGCGGGGCACCCGCGAGTCATTTCCTAGGTATACATTATGCATGTATAATGTGTGTAGGTATACTTATACGGGTATTTGACCTTAAATCACATTTATACCCGGGTACTACTGCTGTTGCCACCGGTGCATGTTCCAACGTCCAGTGGACAGCTTCATTGGACGTTGCTCCCTCGTGTTCCCCATAATTCCATAATTTAATAAAGCATGTGCAATAGTTATTGTTATTGTGCTATTGCCTAACATTTGATGTTATTGTTGCTTGATTATACATACATTACGCATTATGCATGCATACATACAGTTGCACAGGAAAATTATAGCCAAGAAATTAGTTTGTGTGTTTTTTACAGCTCTCTCGGCGTGTGTTGCTGGGGCAGCGGATGTCGAAAATTTGAAATTTAGAGATGATTTCCGCGCTATCATGTACAATGTACACAAAAGTATATTCTTTGCAATTAGGCAGACAGCCGTGTTTTCCGATGAAATCACAAGCATAAGTAACTGAAGAAAAATAGTTAAATAAGTTAAAATTTGTTGGAAATTTAGAGCTAGAGGTTTACCTTTAAGCTAGCAATTCTCCAGAATTAAAAGAGAAAAAACTTGATGGACAATTTTGCTGCAGGGAAGGTAGAAAATGTTTTGAGAGACGTTAGGCGTTTTTTCCCCAAAGTTTTTATTCACTCCACTAATTGAAGACAGTCAAAGTATATCAGCCGATACTCAATTTAATTATCTGTCCATAAGATACATACAACCGCCTCTGTTTTGGATTCCAATTTCCAGGATTGCAAAGGCAAGTGAAAGGATTTCAACTGGAACTTTTCAAACTGTAAATACGTTAAATCCTTTTCACTACGAGTCCTTGGCTGAATCGTATGATGTGTCTTAAAACTAGAAGAAGTATGTACAAATACTCCCTTTTAGTTAGTATCCTCTTGTTTTCCAAATACAGTTCTCTTTAAAATAAAACTCTACTTTTTCTTTTTTACAACTTTTACTTTTACTTTCGGTTGGACTCTTTCACTTTTTCTACATTCATACGTATGTAGGGTGTACGTACATATCACAAACGCAGTTGTTCCAAAAACATTCCGCTACAAAAAGTTTTGACGGCCACATTTTCCTCTGTACACTAAAAATGTAAACATTCACTGTATGTAAACTGTATCCACATTTTCCTGATTCGACGGCAGAAAAGCCGGAGAAAGTAACCTGGAGCAGAATTTGAGTCTGACTTGGGAGCATTGTGTGGGAGTTGGAAATTAAAGCACAGCTACATAATACATGTATATCTACAGCTTAATTTACTGAGCTGACAACCTATGGATTAAAATCCAAGTTTCTAGATGGAATTTAAGTCAAAATACCTACTTTAACTTTAGATACATAGATACAAGGTACATACATACGGTTTTGACTCAAGCTGCCGTAAAAGGATCTAAAAGTTATGAAAAAATGTACTCGGATAGATGCGAAAAATTAATTTTTTAAATGGATTCCCCCTAAAATTGTCCTAACTGCACAAATAGAGGCTTACAGAAAAATCCGTAGCTTTACTTACCCGTTCGCTTTAAAACGGTTGAGCTTCTTTTTAAATTGGAATTTCAAATTAAACGTCATTAAAACTGCAAAAAGATGAAGAAGACGACAAACGACCGCATTTTTAGCTCCAGTTTACAAAAACCAATGTGAAAACCCTCACAGTGTATTTTTTTGCATTTGACTGTTTTTATTCTATGTACTTTGAGCTCATTTTTTTAGGGAAAAACACACAGCCGAAAAATGTAAAGGAGTCAACCTCACGGAAAACGATACAATTGGATGGATGAAACATGGTAGAGAAAGCGAGAGAAAGCAGATGACGAGGCCTTGACAACCAACTCTAAATACAATATTTGGGTGTAAATTATTTAACTTTACTCTGCCTAGCAAACTCTTGTCCCCTTTTAATTTCTCCTACTTTCTCCATCTACTTTTTGCTTTGCTTTCTTCTGGCCAGGTCGACACGGGCATTATTCCGAGGTGGGTATCTGGTATGTATATATGTACAATGTACAGAATTCGGTTAGTTAGTCTGCGGTGTCGTGTTGGCGTAATTACTGAGAGAGATGAAACTTTCTGCTTGTTTTCTACATACCATCACTTATACATACATATACATATGCAATATACATACATACAGAGATACTACACAATGCACCAGGCTAATGTTCGTCCTGCTCATTTTCCGACTGCCTTCACTTGACTTGACTTGCTTTAAAGGTGTTTTCACCGGAGCAGAACGGTAACAACGGCAAAACAGCAACACAGAAACATCAACATCAAAAGTGGAGGCAGCAGGAGGAAAATAACAGTTTGTAGGGCAAAACTCATCGCAAAATAGAAATAGAATAGAATGGCTTTTGTCAAGTCGGGAGTTTCCAGGCGGTTCGAGTTGGAATTGGAACTGGAACTAGAACTAGAACTACATATTGTACATAGAGCAAAAGCATAAGCAATGCCAAACTTTTGAACTTGGATCATCGTGGAAGTAGAATACAATATACACGTATGTACATACAGGCGAAAGTGAAAGCGGAATATATTTACAAATAGACAGACAGACAAACAGACGGACGGACGGGCGGGCGGGCGGACACTTTCCGCTTTCCATGACGTCCGCCTTCCGACGGCAACAGTTTCACATGGAATTCTATGCAATTCCAGGTTCAAGTCCAGTTCCAGCTCCAGCTCCACATTCAGATTCAGATCCAGAACAACAAAACAGAGTAAAAGGAAAAGAGAGAGAGAGAGAGAGTATAACTTTTAAATAAATGCTTTCTCTACCATGAAAATAACCGTCTCAGCTTCCTATTGACAAATCCTTGTATATTGTATATACACTGAGTAGATACTGGTACAGTGGGAAATTTGCAATTTACAATTTACAGCCTACACTTTACAACTTGGGATCTTTCCTATGGGCAACTTTGAGAGGTATTCATGTACGTCACACTATTTGCTATTTACCTTCCTCTTGTTTACAGTTTCTCTTTCCCAATATCTCTCCCTGTGTAAGGATACTTATAGTTGCTCATGCCCTCATTCGTTTCCCCGTGAAAGGTCAAGCAAAAGAGGAGGTTCACTCACTCTGAAAATAAAACTTTGTCTGTCTATAGTCTATACCTTCAGCAAATGGACAGACAAAAAGTTTACAATTCAGGTCCAAGCTCTGAGCCCCACAAGATCAGAGCTACATAGCTGGATAATGATGCTTGTTTATTTAAAATCGAAACTTTGCTTTTACTCGGCCCCTACACTCTCCTCTTGTATCCCCACATTATAATATTAATCCACGCGATTTTAACTATAACGTGAAATTGTAACCAAGGTTTAAATTTTGCTTAAGATATTGACTTGACACAGTTTCCATTTCTCAAAAGCACATTCTTGGTTTCACCTATTTTTGTTTCATCTCCCTATTTTAAGAAGTTGAGTAAGAATTTAAATTTCGAAAGCCCCTTTAATAAAAAATGAGGGGCGAGATGTAAGCAGTAACTTTAAAAAAATATATCTACATACATACAATAGTTATGTATCTTGTGCATTATACATACAGTATAAATATGCCATTTGATACGGGTTAAGGAATTCTAGATCTAGGAAACTTTCACCATTTTTCATTTTCGACCTCTCCAGCCCTCTTTCTGCGTGTTCTTCATCCTTTTCTTCCTTTTATACTTTTTCCTTGTTCCTCCTTTGCTATACCTTGCCTTGCGTTTCGTTGCTTCCTTCAGTTTGTGGTTTTATGGGCTTCGATTAATCATTTAGGGCGGCCGTGAGAAAAGACAGTGTAAATAAAACTTGTCCTCGAGTTGGTTACCAACCATTTATATATTTATTACATACATACATACAACATAATGTACAGATACAGAAAACTGTGGAGGTACTGTGTTGTACTGTTTGAACAATATTACTCGGCGCTTCATGTCGCAACATTGTTGAGAATCAGTGAGTGTGTGTAAAACGTAAAACGTAAAGTGGAAACTGAGAAAACCCGGGTTTGGCCATGACCATAAATGAGAGTGAAAGTGTGTAGTGTGTATGGGAACTTGAAGAGAAGAGAACCAAACAGCTTAACTGTCCTTTTAATCCCGCTCAATAAATAAATGCCGACGCGTGTTCCACTTTCGCTTTCTCTTGTTCCACACCTTGTGTCTTGTCCTATACAATAAAAAAGATGTAATATTGTATCATACTTTATGTATTTACATTGTAAGATTACTTTATTTTATTGCACAAGCATGTAATCTCACATTTTGAAATGGGGACATAAAATCTGATAGAATTTCAATCACAAATGCTGCAAAATTCGAAACAATTCACTTCGATTCCAATCCAACATTTCTTGAATTCTGTGTGCACACGCCGTAGCTTTTCAAAGATTTCCTTTATTCAACTAGCCAAGGAAAAATTGCTTGTGCATTTTGTTATGGTCTTTTTCATGTATGTATGCATAAAGTGAGTATAAACTGTGATTGCATGCTGATTTAGTGTTGAAAACCCTGCGAAAAAATTTAGCAACCTCAACTTCCATATCATTTCCTAGAAACCTATTGTGCTTTACGTATTTTTGCGCGTAGTTTCTTTGATACTACATACATAAACCCTCGAGTTGATATTGTTATGGTTACGGTCATGACACCTGGGACAATACGTGAAAAAATCTGCATACATGATACTTCCTTGTTTGACTATATATTATACATACATTATGTACAAAATACATGCAAAAATTGAGGAACTATGTATATTTGCATGCAGAGTCACGTCAAGTCGTGTCGTGTCATGTCATATCAAGTCACGTCACCATGACTTGGGTCGTATCCTCGGTGTACATATAAATAGTTGCACAGAGATGGACGGAGAACGCCAAAATTGAGTTCCGTGCAAAAGTTGCAAAGCTTTTACGAGCAGGAGCCTTGTAATAAAATTCCGTATTATAAAAACATTGGCCACATTTGCATTGCTATACATATTTACATTACTCGCCCTTCTCACTCGCTCTTCAACTCGCAGCCTTTTCGCTAATGCAAAATATTTTTTATGGTACATTATGCACCGGGTTTTTGCACTTTACCTCCGCCTTTTGTCGTTGAGCGTTTGTAAAACAGGCGGATATTCTGCAAAAATTGGCCATATCTTGTTTTTCAACAGCTGCTTACTAACTTTTTTCCAGCCGAGAATAACGAAATGTATGTATAATAGACACGATTTTAAAACGTAAATTTAACTCACCTTGTTTGTAAGACTGTCGAGGACGGACTTGCCAAGTTGGTGTGGAAGAATGTTCTACATTGACAAATCAAACACAAAGCAAAGAATTTGTTCAAATTCGAGAAATCGCTAGGATAGAATGACAAGGAGGATGAAAAAAGAACGGGAAGATTTGGAATACCATCAGCACAGAGGTAGCACCATATGCGACGACAGGGTCGGCGGAGGCTTTGAGCTCATCGAGTCGGTGACGAGTGGACCAGAGTCGAGGGATCGCGGACTCCGTCCCAGAGGGAAGAGTTGCCAGCACCGTCGCCACTTTACAACCCAACCTCGAGCTGGACTTTGGCGAGGCGATGTCGTTCCTCAAGTCCACGGGAATCACCACCTGGGACAAAAATAGAACAAAAAAGCAAGTGATCAAGATTAATTTCCTGTGCACAATGCAACAAGTATGGGAACAAATAGACTCCATGTTAAAACTAGAGTTTTCTATTTGAAAAACCATTAAAAATATGTCAAAAAACGGGAATAAAGATGAAAAATGTGTGCTCGTTTAGCATTTACCTTGACGTCGTCGGGATAGGCGACTCCCTGTCTCTGCAGGTACGTGCGAACGCTGCCAGCAGCCGCGGAGAGCATCACATCGTTGAAGGAGCTCCTCATGATTTGTTTGACCCGAGCCACTTTGGGCAGCGTCATGGCCGCCGACCAGCTGACCTTCCAAAGGCCGGGCGGTGACAGGGCCGAGTTACTACAAGACATTGGTCCGCGTCCCTGGTGCTGACCGCCCGGGTTTGCATTCGTATTCCCAATACTGTCCGCCGTTCCCGACCTCGTAACGTTTTTGGTCCTCGATGCCGTTCCCTGGCTGCTGACCTGACCTTTCGAATTCGAGTTTGAGGTGGAATTATAGTTGGAGGATGAACTAGAGCTGGAGCTGGAACTTGATCGCGGGATGGGTTTTGAGAACAAGTTCTTGTCACGAAAGTTGGTGAAGAGCCAGAGGAAGAAGGTGAGGGGGCCGACGATGAAGGAGCGGAGGACGTTGAAGCCAAAGGAGAGTCCGGCAAAGTGGGGTCTCTGAGGAATGTGCATTTGTTGGTGGTCGGCGAGGGAGTGGCTCAAGATGCGGACGAGGGTGATGCCATCCGCGAGACACTGGTGGACCCGGAGGATGACGATGGTGTCCTTGTCCTTGGAACCAAAGTTGGGCAGCACTCGGATTTCCCACAGGGGCTTGGCCATTGAAAGACTTTCGCAGAGTAACTGGGTCACGTACTGTTGAACTTGGGATTCGGTCCGGACCTGGGCCGGCCCGTGAAAAATATGATTCTGGATGTCGAACCGAACGTCCAACTCCCAGCGGTAGCCCGCGACCAAAGGCACAACTTTTTGAACAAGTCGAGGATACCTAATTAAAAAACCCAAAAAGTATTAATTAAAGTTAAAAGAAAGTTGTCCAGAAAAAAAGGTATTTTTTTACCGACTTACACTAATTCTCCATCCGGACTCTCGGCGGTGAGCACCCGGGTCTGGACCAAGTGCCGAAGAACCTGGAGGTCCATCTGCCCCTCGAAGACGAGGACTGCGTGGAGGATGGGCTGACACTTGTCCAGCCCACTCGTCCGTCCCAGCCATCGGACGTCGTTGGCCAAGGCGAGTCGACTCTCACTCGAGGTGAAGATGTTGGGGGGCGGAAGTCGGTTGGGAACGTTCCGGTTGGAGCAGATGAAGCGGAGGTAGTGACAGCAGTCGACCAAGATCACAGACAGATAGCGGAGGAGGATGACGACGCACAGGGTCAGCCCCACAAAGATGAGGACCGGGATTCCAAGGACCACGGCCAGGGCGACGGCCAGCAGCGTGAGGAAGAGGCCGGAAAATATATTTTCCTCCAGGGGATGCTTGAGACGCTTGACGGCCGCATTCTTTCGGTATGGGTCCGACGCCTTTTGACCTGCCCTTTGACCGGACTTTGCCTGGGGTCGCTGGGACGAGGATTGAGTGGCATTCAGAACGATGGTGTTCTTTTTGTTCCTCGCTGGACTGATGGGCACTGACGAGGAGGAGGCGGAGGAGGAAACAATCTGAGGCTGACTCTGACTCTGGCTCTGACTGCGGCTCAGGCTTTGACTTTGACCTTGGTTTTGGTTTTGGCTTTGATATTGACTTTGACCTTGGTGTATGTGCACGTGAGTATGTTGCTGCTGCTGCTTCTCCGCGGGGACCTTGGAACCAACTCTTGTCGTCCGCGTAGTTGACAACGACTTTGTCAAAGAATCGCCGTGATCATCCCGATCCAATCCACTTATCATCCCTCATCTACTTCTCTTCATTTCTCCATCTGTCACATCAAACAAGTACAAAAACATGTTTAAAAATTTTCAAAATCCAAAAATATTCAAAAATACTGAAAATTGGCCCAGTTTTTGAGATTTTGCCTAATTATTTGATTTCAATTTAACATAAGTATAATTTTTTAACTGTACTCGTCTATGTTACAAAATTGACCGTAAATAATTGATATTTGACTATCAGACTCAAGTCCAAGGTCAAAATTGGGCATACAATACATAAAAAAAAATATTGTGTAATATTCTTGCCGTTGTGTGTACATGATTGCAAACCTCGTTCTGAAATTTTTGCTAAGCGTCAATGAAAACAACAGAGACGGCGTATGTACATCGTACATACATACATAGAAAAAGTCAGAAACAAAGGGAGACTCTGCCTTTGTAAAATACTGGAATATGTACTTAATACATGATTCTAGAATGCACTCAATTCCCTTTTTCATTGTCCTGCTTGACGCTCCAAATGCTCCATGTCAAGTGGAGTAAAGCTCGTTTCCATCTCTCTTTCCTTTTCATCATCATCATCATCATCATATTCCATCTATTCTCATCTCCCGGCCTGATGCTTTTCGAGGAGTCAAAATCGTTAAAATTCTCCAGTTAAAACAGAGAGTTGTCATTCATGCTCTAATAATCCGGCCTAGTCCGCTTTTTGGCCCCCATTGTTTTCACCAGAGTACCAATCAGAGTACATATCAACCCTACTATTATATGCACGTATGCACATATCCATGTTTGTAGGAATGTAGAGAACTGGAGAAAAAGAGAGAGAGAGAGAGAGAGAAAGGCCCGGAAAGTGAAAGCAGCGGCACATGGGATAGATATTGATTACTCGCCCGCTCTATCTATTTCCCTTTGCCCACACTGATGATTTCAACTTACATATACGAGGACACATCCATGCATATGAACACATGCATACGCGCTCACTCGCCATAACACGAGAGGAAGGCCAAAGAGAAAAGCAAAGGGAAATTCATTCTTCACAGGGAAAATGAAGAGTGGCCCAAAATAATTACTTTTTGTCCTGTCCAACTCATTTTCTTGTTTCCATCCCATGAACATTGTGAACGCTGAACAGCATCAACAATGTTTATGAATACATTTTAATTTTTTGCGAGTACAAGATCAAGGTCTAAATTAATGGTCCTTTCAGCAAAATATTTAAACGCGGAGTGTTGCACTTAAAGTACAACCTGTGTTTAACACATTTAAACACATTTCAACAGTATTTATCGTTAAAAGTGAGTAAGAGTTAAAAATTGTAAAAAAATGGCTGCTTGCAATTAAACTCAAAGCGACAGTACAATATCCTGAAATATGGAACAACCCTTGGAAAAAAATTGATGAAAATTTGGTGACATTTGACAATTATCGATGAGATTTTCATGACATTTCATTGCGTAAAATCTCATCAAAAGTTGGCCAAAATTGATAATACTTTCGACCAAAATCAAGTCAAAAGGTTATGAGATTTTTTAACACGATATTTTTCCCAGGGGATCAAAACGAGTTTGTGCATGGGAAAGATTTCTGCCGAACCTTGCGAAAGTACAGCAATATATTTCATTTTGTTCGGACAGAGGGGATTAACTGCGAGTCGTATCCCTGCTCATGACCGTGTCCGCTGTTTTTGGACTGTGCATTAGCGTAGCAAGTGAATGCACAATATCGCTGGAATTTAATGGTGAAAGCGGAGTTTAATGCCAAATTAGCATGTTTGCTAGTATATAATTGCTGTCGTCGAAAGGATTCTATTCATTTGCTCTTTATTTCTCCATTTCTCTCTCTCTCTTCTTTTACACTCCCTTTGTGTATGTTGTGTGTGTGTGAGTGTACCTGACTGCTCATCCACTCAATTTACAGCGGGACTAATAATCATAATGTCCGCAGATAATGTGTGTGTATGCATGTGTGCGTACACTTGCACAACGAAGCTGTGCATCATCCTCAATTTCCCATTCTCCCGACGTTCATTTCGCGAGTAATAATAATAATTCCCCGAGAATCTCTTCCATTCCTTCCGCTCAACTGCTGAAGAAGAAGGAGCAAGCATAATAATATATTATATGCATGTCTACCTTTTTATTATTTGTCTAGAATTTTCCCTGGATGAACAGAGACTATTATGCAGATTGGAATTTGAATGAATGGAGTACACCATGCAGACACGTGCAAGGTATCGTATCGTATCGTATGGTATCATATAGCCCGGTATGGTAAATAGTGGCATTAGACTTGGCGTTGAAGGTGGAATCCAGACCAGACTTATATATACATCACCACCACAGCTACATATTACTATGTACAATGTACATACACATTATATCCATGCTATACTTGCAGCAGACAGGCTCCAGACGAGGAAAAAGGTAGAAAACTGAGGAGCGGAGGACTCTGGAGGATCACTTCCATTTAATTTCCGGCAAAAGTTATTTCCTATCCTCCCGTTCTTCTTCCTAGATACTTCTCTACTTACTTTTCTTACTTTTACTTTTACTCCCACTCTTGCATCTACCTCTCATTTTTTTATCCACGGTGCATTCCTTTTCCTGTTCTTTGTTCAATTTTGCAGCATTTATTATTTCTCTCCATCCTCTTCATTTTTCCAATGGTGCCCAATATCTTTCAAGTATAGAAATTAAATGTATGTACAATGTACAATATATCAATGTCATGATGGAAATTTTAGGAAGTAAGTCATCCTTGGTCATTATTTTGATTTCTCTAGGAGGGGTATACGAGGAAGAGGGGATAAGGAAGCCGGAAAGGAAGCGAATTGAAAATAGTTAATATGTATAATGTATACCTACGCTGAATTAAGAGTAGGCAATTCTAACAAGTGATTTTTCCTTCTTAACTTCGTTCATCTTAACTTGCGCTGCTGCCAATGCAACTCGGCATTTTTTTAAAACAATTTCTACACTTTTTCATCATTTCTGTTCAATAGGTTAAAAAGAGCTAGAAATTTTTACTTTTACCAAAAAACCAACTTTAATTCAAAGCTACTGGAGAATACGGAAATTTCGGGAAAAAAAATTCTTCCACATAACTGAAAATGCGCAAACGGGGATTTTATATAAAGATTGTTTCACATTAACGCTTGACCCCGTTGCGCAGTCCTGGTAAAAAAGGAGGTTAAAAGCTGTAAATTGAATCTAGCCAGCAAGCTAAAGAATTCATACACTGTGAATTTTACATACATATCTACAATGTACATAGCACAATGAATGAATAGTGAATAGTCGATGATTACATTAAGACACGATGCAATTTTCCCCGTCCATTATTTTGCCCAATATTTTGTGGCCATAGCATATTTTAGTCAAATTAGACTGCACGGAGGATGGAGCGTTAGCATTATATTTATGTATGTACCTACGTTGTCAAAAGTGTGGCGGCGTCAGTGATTTGCCTGTGGAGTGGATGAGCCTAAAAGCAAAACGTATATAAAGTAAGGCACTGTTTACCCTTCCTATGAACTTATTGTTAGCTCCCACATAATATGTATGAACGTATGCATATATAATGTGTTTATAATTTATATGCATAATATTGTCCTTGTTTCATCTTTGAAGCAAGTAAAAGTGTGTAAACTATGTGCAAACAAACATGCTCAGGATTTCCATGAGTAACAAGCCTTCTTCTTCTGCTACTCCCTCTACTCCTTCGCCGCCTCCTCGTTGATGGCAGAACAAAGCAGCTCGAGTTGTGTGTGTGTGTGTAATATTTAGGAGGGACGAGAGAAAAGACCGTGGGTGAGAGGAGAGATATGAACCATGATTACATTTCCATATGAAAAGACTCTGATCTGTGCTCTATTCATTATGCATGTACAATGTACAATGTACATGATAAACTGTTTGGGGACTTTGCATGTTTTTGTGCTCCGCTATACGCTACATATTCTGGCTCCTGATGCTCCGAGGCTGATGCTCTGCTGGTTAATATATTTATGTGTAAAATGTACAATATAAAGGCTAACTAAAACCTGGAGTGGCTCACTCGTTCACTCACACACATACACATACACACACACTCACTGACTCGCTGACTGACGACTGAGCGAGCGAGCTTGCAAGCTCTCGGTTTCTCTTTCTCTTTGCTCCAATTTCGGCTCTTGGCTTTCCTCGTCGTCCTTGTTGTGCATTGTGCACAAAGATGAAAGGTAAAAGGAAGGGCAGCAGAGATGACGACCACGACGACGACGACTTCTTGCTCTTCCGACTTTCTGCTCCAGCTCGAGTCATGAATAATAAAGGAGGAGGAGGAGTAGGATGAGCTAGCAGCTAACTTGAGGCTACTTATGTATACAGTATACATACATACACATGTATAATGTATATATGTACTCCGTATTATAGAAGACGAATAGCACAACAAATACACAAAAAATTCAGGCTATCTTCATGTTGTGAAAATAATGTGAATTTTTACATGTTGAAGGGCAAATAACAATAGTAGCAACGGTAGAGCTAATGGAAGCTAGTAAATAAATAAATATAAAGAGCAGAGTTCATTTATTGGGCGGAAATGAGTGTGAACCTCTGAGACCACAAAGCACGAGAAAATAGAATAGAAGAGTAGAAGAACAATGAAGAAAACAAGTGAAAGCACAGACAGACTCTCTGTTTCTCTCTCTCTCTCCATTCTTCATCCTGCTGCACTTTGGAGTGGGTGGTTCTATGTGTATGTATGTATGTATTTGGAATTAACCTCAATTCCTTGCACAATGCTAATTGCTACCTATTTGTGTCTTTTTTGCCCTTTCCTCCCGGTTTGTAATGTGAAGGCCTTTTCTTTTGTCTTTTTTTCTTTTTAGCTTTCGTTCTGTCGTTAATAAATTTAGACAAACCGTCACAAGTGCTCTCACACAAAAGACCGGCGGTTGAGTCAAGTCAAAGAGAAAAATAATCCCGGAAATCTCAAGTCTATTCATATATTCGTAATATAATAACTAACAATTGTAAGTATGCATTCCTCGAGCTCTCCACCAAAAACAGAAGGCCAATAAAAAGTTGTGGTTATACATTAATATTAACATTGTATCGTAAAATATTGTATTGCATTTAATTTTGCTTCAGCATCCAACATCAACTGATGTTACATATGTACTTACTCCTTCTCTTGTGACAATATTAATTAATCCCAGCCCCATGAAAAAATGATGATGATGACTGTAGTAAATAACTTTCTCCATTGTTTTCACGTGCTCTCCATTTTCTATATATTATACATTGCACATTGTACTTGAGGGAATTTCTAGGGAAAGTCAAGGAAAACTAGACTTTTGCAATCAATTAAGTACTTTTGCTCACACACACACTATTTAGTATACCGTATAAATCCATAACTATTTATTTTATACATATATACATACACGTAATAAATAGATACAATTTTGCTCAACTTTTGGCTAAAGTCAAAGAACAAGTTGATGTGCAAACTTTTCTTTACTATAGTACGGCACATCATGATATGAAGCATTTAAGTACTTGTATACTTTATACTTATACATATATAATGGATCAAGTTTCGCCTATTTTTAGCCCTGTTACATTTCCCCCAGATATCCTTGAGATTAATAATATTAATATCGTTCAACGTAGTATCAACGTACATATTTATTCGACGTATTTATAATACAATACAATACACCACAACATAAGAACGACGACTAGTAACTCGTGTTCAATATGTATACAAAAGCAAGGAAAGGTTTGGTGAATGGCCAAAGTTTATCATATCAACATAACACATGTAAATACTGTTGTACACTGTATGTACACTGTACACAATACATAGAAATGGTCTAGCCTCAACACAACCTCCAAATTTTGCAAGTTACGCTCGATTTTTTTTTTTGCACAGGGCAATGAAAAGTTGCCACAGTGCCGTTGCCGTAGATTATAAATGTATGTGTGGGCTCTTGTGGGGCTTTCGTTTTTGGATATGGATTTATGTAGTTTGGGATTTGGATTTCGGGAGCATAAAAATGGTGCCATTAAGTATTATACATACATACATTCATACATACATAAATATATTTTGTGTTGGGCTGTCTTAGGCCGAAATGAAATATGCACATTTATTTGTGCTCTCGTATGTACAATGTACATATGTATACAACATATTGTAGTAGGACAAGGAGGAGAATTGAAGAATCCATAGAATGCCTGCACTGATTAGAAAAAGTCGATAAGGGAAAACAACGGGACGAAACAGAAGCCAAAGCCAAAGCCAAAGCCAACCAGTCAAGTTGCAGTATGTATATATAATGTATATATAATACACATGCACACTCCTTCTCGCCCGCGATGTAAATGCAAAGACATAAAGAAGGAATTGGAATGCGGCTGCATGTGAGTGTGTGCGGTTTACCTCCCGAGCTATTCGCATTTCACTTTCGCATTATTCCAGAGGATCCCGGATTCCGGAGACAGGCACAAGGAAAAGGCAAAAGAGGAAGCGAAAACGAAAGGAGAATACGAGTTTTTACTTTACTACCTTTTCTATCTTTTTCCTCGGCTTTCCAGCAATACACACACATTTTTGCGTGCTTATACACTATACACACAGAGACACACGTCCACGTTAAAACTCGGAGACACGACGATTAACGGGGGAAGAGACGAGAGAAAGTGCGATCCACTTTCCCTTTCACGTTCACCCTGCGGAATGTCCACAAGCGCGAGTTTACTTTCACTCCTTACAGATGTACACATTATGTATACTGTGTGATACATATTATGTGCATGAGCTCGCTTGACGCGTCTGCTGTCTAATATCAACTTTAACTCGAGCTTCAGTTCTTATTACAAAATGTGTGCAGGATGGTAAGAAAAAGCAGTTGATTTTGTTGAACAAACCATGTAAGTATGTGCCTATAAACTATAAGAATTCTAAATTCCGGTCGGATTCTTCTAAATTGCGCTTTTATCCAAACTACATAAATACCCTGGCAATGAGTTTAGCCGTCGAGACAAAAAACGACACCAACAAATAAATACCTTAAAAAATTCTCGATTCTTACACCGAGTGCAATTTAAAGGCTCGTTTCAGTGTAAAATAAAATAAAAAATAAATAGTTACTTCTCGGGC
>JAQIVE010001427.1:0-25096 GCA_034698285.1 Sminthurinus bimaculatus | reverse complement strand
TTGAATAAAATGAATAATTTGCATAAAATTATAAAATTGCCAATTAAATCATGTTCATAAAACAATAATTCATCACATCTTTCCTTTCCTCAATCCAACTCCACTCTCTGCCACTGCCATCGCCATTGCCTCCCTGTTAATCTTGTTGACAAATCTACTGCCAATACTCGTATAACACTCAAATTTTATTGTGCTTTACAGACACGCGAGTCCAACCATGCAGATATACACAGGTATTTGTATTTATGTGTACAGCAATAAGCTCACAAGGTTTGTGCTGGCAAGCAGGAAGAAAGATCGAGAGACTTACAATTAGAATCGGGAAGATTTGAATGAAAAGATGGAAATTGCAGTATACCAAATGGAATAAATAAAACCAGCTAAAGTAAAATCAAGGTTCATGCGAATTCGGTATTTGCAAATATTGGAATAATTTAAATGTATGTATGTACAAAATTTCGGGGACAATGCGTCAGCTGACTTGTCTCCTCTCTACATTCAAACTGCAGAGAGAATTGAAAAAGGTATTTAAAAACGATTCCTGCGCGGAGCTGAAACTGAATTCTTGAATCTTAATTACTGTATGAAGTATTTGACACAATTCTGAAGGAGAAGAAGAAGAAGAAGAAATAGGGACAAAACAAAACTGAAGGAAAGGCTTGAGACGGGAATTGGGGACGGGAGGCATGGAAATTGTACAATGATAGAAAGAAAAACCATCGTTGTCGTCGTCAGTCTGCAATTAAAAATGAAATCTAAATGTATAGCGATACACTCTACTCCATCCCTTTACTGACGAGGAAGACGGACAAAAAGGGAAATTGAGAGTGGGACTCATTCCAGTTTGCCAAAATTAGAAGGGCGAACAAATCACTTGAGAGAGTGAAGAAAGACAGACAGGCAGACAGACAGACAGGCGGGCAGACTGCTAAATTAAATGTGGGGCTATTATGTGGCAGCATGATTCATTCCTTGATTCATGCACACTGACTAAAATCCAGAAAATGTGTCCCTTTGTTTTTCCCCAGTCTTCCTTGACAACCTCCACTTCTTTATAATCATAATCAAATACTTTTCCAGCTCGAGACTCCAGCACGTCACTGTGCCGATTCTTGGGAATGACAACTTTTGCAAACTCTTTTTGCAAACCCACTACACTGTGTAAAGCTTGGCACAATGGCGCGGCATGTCATGGAATGGAAATGTTGCAAAATAGGGTATAGAAATGAACAGTGTACAATGTGGCACATAATTTAATTGAGTTGGCTTCAAAATTTTAGAGAGACTTTTGTATTAAGGGAGTCCTTTCTCACTTTTGAGCTCTAAATAACAAACATTGTACATGCTGAATTGCATTGCATTGTTACTGTATAAATTTATTGTTAGTTGAAAATTTACAAAGTACTCATTGTTTTGCAAATTGACAACTTTTCTCTGTATGATGTGAATTTACATCTATGTACAATGTACAATTTGAATATGAATTCCAGGATTCTTCACAATAAGCAAAATCTGCATTTGTTTCAAGTTCTTAAAATAATTTTGCTTGTAATTGCCTCGCATTGAATAATTCATCCAATTTTGGGGAAACAATGGAAAAAAGTTAAGGGATATCAGAAGGCACTTAGTTTTAATTACTTATTTACAAGCATAAAGCAAAAATTAAAAAATTTAAAGTTAATAAAATTAAATTTTTTAGCCTGAAATACTGACGTTAAAATTACAAAGTGTCAGCTTGGGGGAAAAGCAAAATTAAAATCCTGGAGCAAACTGTAGATGGAATTTCATGTCTGATACATTCGTGCTTGCTTTGTCTACAAGAACACTGGGAACTGAAAAAATGCGGAAGGAAAGTGGATGCAAAAATCGAGAAAATGAGAGCGCAATGCAATGCACGCAAGCAGGAGTGGTTTGACTCAAAATTCCAGTTCCAGTTCAGCTCCTGCCCCAAGGATTAAGGATTGAGAATAATAAAAGGCAATAGTCTGAATAGTAGAATTGAGAGAGCAGAAGGGGAAGAAAGGGAGAGAGACGGACAAGGAAAGGGCTGAACATTATGTAAAATTTATTTTGAAAATTCGAATTAAGCACACATTTTACTTGCTAAATCAAACTCAATTTATTTGAATCTGTGTGAAATTTATATCCAAATTCTAACATTCTAACTTGCTTGTTTCACTCTGACTCTCGTTCCGACCCTGAATTCGAATTCGAATCCGAATTCGCATCCACATCCACATCGAAAGCCGGCTAGCTTTCACTCGCTACTTTCCCCCGTTCTCTCACTTTCTCCGTGCCCTTTATGCATGCAACTACGTGCATGCATACAGTTACATACATGTATTTGTGGAACACGAATATCAATTCGAATATCCAGGATCAACGTCACATCTCCTGCTGGAGAACGTTGAACGTGTTCAGTGTTCAACTCACTTTGCCCATTCAATTCAATTCAGTCCAATTCGAGTCGAGTCGATTCAATTGAGTTGAATTCAGTTTGTCGTTAATTTCGAGTCAGGTTGAATGTAGCCAAAGCGCAGTTGATCCACAGTCGGGAATTTATGCTGTCGTGTTTTATTATTGAAATCTTGAACACGAAATGCAATAAAATAAATGCTGTTTTGCCACGAGCACTTCAAAAAAAGACGTCATATCGGAAGAGGCTTGGATCATTTAAATTTAAATAGTACAGTAAAAGTCGCTTACGGATTTTTGGACTTGGACACTTGACCTGCATATTAAATGCTAATACAAGTTAAATTGTAAGAGGAAATGCTTTCGGTTTAGAAAAAATGCAATTTTTTGAAACTACGATGTTATATCATCAAAGTCGGGTTCTCGAAGCATAGTTCAAAAATGGCCCGTTTTGTCCTCTTTTACATCAAATTGTAGTAACTTTGTGTAATAAAAACTACAATTATTCCTGTGCGTCGAGACAAAAGCCAACACAATGCCCATCAAAACGCCCGTTTTAATTCATTACTCTAATGCACTTGTCACTAATAATGTTGTGGACAGGGTGACCGTCGTCGCAATTTTCATCCAGCTCCAGCTAAAGTTGACGTTATATATATACAATCGTTGAAATTGCTGCTGCTGTCCTGTCAAGTTGTCAAGCTGTCAGGTGTCCATCCCAAACTTCCAATCAGAATATTGTACAAATACAAATGTAACTTTATTCATAACCAGTAGCGTTTTAATCTAATTGAAAATTTGTAAATGGAAAAAACTAGTAGCTTTTGGACCTTCATTAATATTAAATGAATTAAAATAGGGGCGCATGACATGGCACAACAGCAATCCTAAAAATCTGAGAGAAATCCAGTGTTTTTCCACCAAAATCCTATAGCTAAGCTACATAATATAGATAAGACAAAACAAGGAAAATTACTGAAAAATATATGAAACTGATATGAAATTATGCAAAGCGTCATGAAAATGAAGTAAAAGTATGTATAAAAAAGCATAAAAGAATGAGCATTCGTCACTCGTCAACGAAGTGAGTCTTCTTTTTTCCCTGGCTGTACAATATTTGGGTCGCCGATATTATTTCCCATGCAATATCTTAAATTAAATTAGATCGATTTTTCTTTCTACATGTAGAATGTAGATAGATACATGCATGGAGATATTCCACTTGGCGTCCTTTCCCTTCTATTCCATTCCATTCCACGCTCCTGTCTTTTCCCCCGTTTCCCCGTGTATCTGATTTTATTTACTTTATTTCTCCTCGCCGTTCGCTCCTTCTCGATTCTCTGGTTGACTGTATGTATTTGTATATATGTGTGTGTGCATGCGTTCGGAAATGGAAAGCAGTAAACATAAAAGTCAGAGTCAATAATGTAGATTTTGGTAGGCAAAGTATGTTCATGTGTGTGTGTGTGTGTGTGTGTCGGTAGGAGACTTTCCGATTTACTTTACTTTACACGCCTTTGCAAAGTAAAGGCCCGAGCCAAAAGGGAGAGAATGAAGGCACGTAATTGGTAGGGCAAACTCTTTCACTCTTCACTATATTACTGCATACAGTATATCGCACTATGAATTCCAGACTAGCAACGCACTTCTCCAGCGTTCCAGTTCAAGTTGTTGAAGTTAAAGTTGGAGTTCCAGTTTCAGCGTTCGGCCTAAACTCCAACCTTGCTCCTAGTCGTAGTCGTATTCGCATTCTCGGATAGACTCCAGAGTTTTGACGTGCTTTTGATGTGGAAAACTTCGTTAGGTATGCATCGAGAACGAGCCATGAATTGAATTTGAAAATCGTTTTATTACGTCATTAAGCTATTCAATTTTTCCTCGCTTTTCTCCTTCTCATTTCCTTGTTCAATCAATGAATTCAGTCAATCTGTTCCCTTCTTATTACCAACTCGGATTCTTCTCCCTCGCCCTCCTACTCTGATTTTACAGATATACATACATACATTTTATGCATGTGTGCGTGAATTACTTTCCCTCGCTTTCATTCATTCCATTTTCTATTTCCATTTCAATCCATTCTTGAATCATACATAGATATAGATTTATATCTTTAGCATATAACACACGGAATATTTTGAGTGTGCAAGGTAAGATTCCCACACATAAAGAGACAATATTGACGAATGTGACGACACATTTCGCATGCAAATACGGGTAGATGATATCAACACCATTTTAGTGTCCACTCAATGAAGGTCGTGTGTAGTGTGTAGCTAAGGCCGAGCAAGTTTTACTAGCTTTTGGATGAAAAATGAGCTACGTTGTTGATCACCCAGTTTTAAACCCTAAGCTACCGGTTTAATCTGTATTAGTATACAAGTAAAACGGGGAGAACTGAGGAATAAAAATTCTTCCTTTTTTAAGGTTAAAACCTAGTTTTTGCTTTTTTATTAGAATCCTCTTTGTAGATCTATAAAACACGTTTTCCCTTGTAGCATTTGCTTTATTGATATTTTTTAGGTTTTGATAGCATTTTTGTGATTTTATAAGATTTTCGCAGAAGCTTCACCAATTTTACTGTTGATTGGTTTTGAGAAAGCAACGGAAATTCTTCAAGATTATTTTTTTTACTTTGTGCGAACCATTTACCTTGTAAGTAAATATAAATATAGTAGAAGCATGAGATTAGAAGAAAAAATGCAAAATTTCCTTGTAACTCTGCCATTCACAAAGGTCATAGTAATCAAAGAAGGTCTAACTTTTAAGAAATTTCTTGTTTAGACACTAAATTGGATAGTGTAAAATTTTGATTATTTTTGATAAATATATTTGAACCAAAATTAGATTTAATGCCAACGGCGCATAAAAAATAGAGGAAAAATTGTTCATAGTTTTCTAGCACTTAGGTTTTAAATTGGTGATATTTTCGGGCCTTAAAAACTGCCCATTTTATCGAGAACACATGGAACAATGAAAGCAAAAATAAAATTTTCAATTTACTATTTTGGAATTCGGAAGACACACAATTCACGGTTTACAAGATCTACTGCAAACTAGTTTACGGAAAATTTACTAGTAAGTAGTCAATGAAGTTACATTATAACTATTATATGACTTCCGTGAAAAAATTGTAAAGTCTAACTAAAATCTAAATTTTAATGACAGTTTCATGCAATAAAATTCCCCGGAAATAAAAACTTGTAAAAAATACAGTTTTCTACACAAAAGAAGAAGATCAATCACATAACTTAATTTGCACCGTTGCCTGGCGATTCAAATGAAAAAGAGCAAAAATATTTATGTAAAGGGAGGGAATCTAAAAATTCCAATTCCATTCCTTTTTGTTTATACGTTGTAATGATATATTGCATCTCCCAAAAATTGATAGAAACGGAACGTTGTTTTGATTCTCCCCTGTTTCTACTTTCAAACGTGTTAAAAAAACGGCAGCAAAGACGGAAGTGAAAATAAATAGACTTAAATAAACTTTTATCCCTCTTTATTTTGGACTTGAATTTTAGTTCATATTCCCAAAATTTAAATGGAATATAAAGAGAAAGCTTCATCATCGTGGACTCAGGATGGAGATTTTGAGATTTTGAAAACGGGGTCCACTGTGAAAGTGGGAGTAAAGGTGAAAGTGAAAATTAGGATGAAAACCGAACATGGATTTCTACTTTGACTACGTATATAAAACATAAAACATTGGAGAAAACGTGTCTTTTCCCAGGGTAAATATTCCAGGGCACATCCAAAATACTTGGAGTTTGAATTTGATTTTTCCTCTCTGAACAAGTACAGATTTTGGGACAGCAGGAGGATTCACATGATGTAACAACGCATCTTCATGTTCTTGTCTGCCTGTCTGCACGAATACGAAGGGCGAAGGGATGAGTGTAAAACGAGAGGAGCGGTTGAGGAAAATTAGACAATTTACAAGTGGAGTGTATTTGGTATTTGAGGTTTCAGAGACAGAGAGAAAATAAGAGGGAGAGAGCCGGAGAGAGAGGGAGAGAGAGAGAGAGAGAAAGTCTGCATGATTACATTTGGAATCTGGTTTTCTGGTCTGCAATCTAATCAACGTCAGCCCATGGAGAAATCTCAGTGCGTTGCCATGACTCTGACTCTGTGTCCAATTCATGTTCTTGGTCTCCTCTGTCTCTGTCTCTGCCATTATTCTACTTCTCTCTGTCTCTGTCCCTGTCTCTGATCTATGTGAGATGGGATGCCATGCCATGTGTGGATGTGTGTGGAGAAAATGTGCATATGTGAATGTGATACATATTTGGGACTCATCGCATCTCAACTCGACTGGATTCTCCTTTCAACTTGTCGAGTGGATCAAACTAAACGCACCAAATGACCATTAATGTAATCTAATTTCATTGCAATTTGAACACTTTCGAGTGGAGAGCTACTGGAGAAAGGGGAGAAAACTCTTGATTTCCTTCCCTTGAATTTTACTGGATAGAATTGGACGACTCTTCATTTCTCTCTTTTTCTCTCTCTCTCTCTTCTTATAACTCTTCAATGTTCCAACGAATGTACTTCACTTGTACGGATAATGGATACAGATACATTTATTCGATAAAAGCCATGGCTCAATGCCTAATGTACAGTTTTACTCTTTATACATCTATACATATATATTTAACTTTGCATAATATTTTGCATAGCTTTTTATTCTATGTATCTAATATCTGTACTTTTCCGCGATTCCCGGAAAACTGAGAAACACTAAAAACAGTGGAAATTCTAGAAGCTCTAGAAAGTCTGAAAACTCTGGACATTCTGCAAAATTCCTCGTCTGTCTCACATTTCACATTTGCCCAGCAAACTCACATCGAAATTTTATCTGTGTATCTGCACTACTTTACACTTATGCTATGTATACTATATGCAGTTAGGCTTGTGAATTATTTAAAACCCTTCATTTCTACTTCATTTAACTTTAACCTTTAAACAAAATTAGCTTTAAACCCCTTCCGTTCTATCTTCTCCCTTCACTTGTCCGTATGTTTAGCTGCGATTTGGACTACTTCTTGCATTTTATTTCACGTAAAGTTTTGCAATATGAAACCATGTGTAACCGAAAAAAAGTCTAAGCATCCTTTTCAACGACAAACGTACAATACGTATTACCTTTCAATTCTCACTGTCTGACGAATGACGAAAGTCATGATGATTTATTCGGCCCCTGTGTAAATATGAACATACACAGGCATGTGATGCTTAAACATACGTCAAATATCCCAATATCAGACAACTCAAAGGCTGAAATGAGCAAAAAATGAAGAGGGGAAAAAATAGTTACATACAAGTGACCATACAAAAAATCGATGGCCATACAATGAATTCAATTAAACTTGTTTAGCATATAGAAAGACGAGAGCATATACATACATTATACCGACACAGTAGTAGAGTCTATGCATCTGAATGCATTGTATGTACGTTATAAATGAAGCAGGATCGACGACTTGAATGGGCTGATAAAGTTACTACTATCAGCTCCAATTTCAATGGACTGGAGTATCGTAGCGTATCGTAGCATAGCGTATCGTATGCAGTAGTAGTTCATCGTTTTGTTCCTTATTGTGAAGAGAGCAGAAGAGGGGGAAGGAGAAGAAGAATGGGATAGAAAAAGACAGGGGGGCAGGTGGGGAGGAGACAGGGAACAAAAAAAGTAAAAGTGAAAGACAAGAGAAAGGAATGGGGAAGAAAGCGGAGAAAAGAAAATACTCCCTAACTAAAACCACCACCCCGATCCCATACTATACTATGTGTATGTGCATATATACTATTGCATTGTAGATATATGTATGGACGTGGTGTATCTTGTAAGTGGAAAATAGAAGGAAATATAAGGAATTCTATGTGTGTATGTATGTGTACATTTAGCTGTAGCCATATAACTGCAGGGTATACTAACATATTATATATGCGAGTATCTCAACTTATTTAACCATCCATCCATCTATCCATTCACTAGAGTGTCCTTCGCACAATTTCTCTACATATAAATATATACATAGGCATGACTATTGGACATGCACGAGTGTTAAATTCCATCTCTAGAACTCTCCCTCTCAATACATATATGATTATTATTATTACTATAATATAGGAGACAACATGTAGGTACAATATTATTATTATTATTATTACTACTACTACTACTACGAGTTTGACTCCCTCAATACAGAGATACGAGACATCTCATATAAAAAGAATGAGTTTCTGAATAGAAGCAAAAGAAGAGTCGCATGGCTCTGGCTAAAGTTGCAACTTGTAACACGTAGCCGGCTTCTCTCCCTCCTTTTCTGGCACTAGCATAGCACATAGCAGTGGGGGAGACGGAATCATCCGTGGACGAAGAAAAGCAACAGTCTTATTCTTCTTTCCCATTTTCATTCCCTTGCACCATTATTCACTGGATATATTGCTCCTATTTCCACGTTCTACATACTCCACATTCTACACTCGACACTCTGGCTGTATACTGTATACTGTATACGAAGAATGCCCGGCGTCCCTCACACTGGAGCTTCAGCTCAAGCTCTGGTTCTGGCTCTGACTCTGACTCTAACGGTCGTGCCAGTTCCACGTAGAAAATTTGCCTCAATCGATAAGAAAAATGAGAAGGAATGAAAATTTCTGGGGTGTGAATGGAATAATCTCAACTATGCTTGTTCCTTTAAGTTTCCACGCAAAATGGACAGGATATTCACTAATATCATACGCAGCAAAACTGCCGGTTTGGCTTATTTCGAGCAAGGTTTGAAGCACACGAAAGCAAGGATTTCAGCCTGATGATTTTTGGACATTGAAATCCTTGCCCTTGTCAGTCTTTGTAGCGTTCTAGGGTAAATAGCAAAATTATTAAAAGAATGACAATTAACAGTATGAAAAGGACAAGGATGGAGCAAGTGAGAGCGGGACAAATAGCTGAATAGAATCCCATCTCGTGATTGTTATTTTGACCGCGTCGGTGGTGAGTGGTGAGCCTTCTTCCTTGCTTGTGACTACTTTTGATATTTCCACTTTTCCTCTTTTATCCTACATATTCATATTCGTATTTGACCTGATGGTTTGTATATATAAGTGCGTGTCTGTGTGTTACGCACATTTTCCCATGTACACGAAAAGAGTGGAAAAATCAAGCCAAGTCAAAGACGACAAGGACAGGGACAATGACGACGACGACGATGGAAGCGACAGGAAAGGAAAGGCATGTGACTGGCAATTTGGGTAGGCTGTAGGTTCAAGAATGTAAAACGTTGGACTTGTTCCTGACTACATACATACATACATACATATTCTTTGCATGTTTGAATTGGTTCAACTTGAGTTGAATTGTGTTCCGTTGGTCTGAGTGGAGTCGGAGAGTTGTGTGTAGTAAAAGTTCAAGTTGGATTTGGAGTTTTTGGCTTTGACTTTAAAAATGCGTGGGAAGCAGAGCGATTCTTTTTCCATTTTTTCCTGTGAGTAAGAGAGAGAGAGAGATGCTGAGATTGAGGTTCTTTATTAAAATCTTGGAAATTTTCACAAGGCGGAAGAATCTCAAATCTCCTTTACTTTCTCCTCCTGCTCCTCGTCCCGCCGTTCTCGCCCCGAGACTAATGTTTCCAGTTTTCTTCATTTCCCATCTCAAATGTATTCGCATATTAGATTCTTGGTTCTTTACGATCTCTCATAACGGCAGCTCGACTAATGTTCACCATACCATACCAAACCATGCCATG
Organism: Sminthurinus bimaculatus; assembly: GCA_034698285.1. Lineage (NCBI taxonomy): Eukaryota > Metazoa > Arthropoda > Collembola > Symphypleona > Katiannidae > Sminthurinus > Sminthurinus bimaculatus. The sequence continues at coordinate 14,936 of JAQIVE010001427.1, read as the reverse complement.
TACTAGCTATGTATGATTGTACCACTTTATATATCAAGCATATCAGTATACCGTACTGTTCCATATTAAGCACACACACTTTTTCCGCGCCTTACATAACTATTTCAGCCGACTGATGTGTTGATGGGACGACGCTTAAACATTGATTAAAATTCAGCAAGAAAGAATTCCTGTCCTCCAACTCTTTTCCTTTGGCTTTTTCTTTTACATTCCAGATCCAAGTTTTTCGGCGCATTATATCTATATCTATATATGCACATTGTACATATACACATTTTACTTATACAAGTTCCAAAATTTTCCTACCAACTCCAGCTTTACTTTCATACATGAATTTTGGAATTAGGCTCTACATTATGTTTGTGTGACGGCTTCCCTTTGGCACCCTCACGCGGTTTCTGGTTCGAGATGTACAATTATTTGAATCTGGATGGGAAACTTGGTTCGAAATCTGGATGCTGCATATCCTTCTGCTGCGGAGATTTCCGCTTTTGATAATACAAAATCGTACGAATTAGAATACGAACACGAATTCAAATACAAATGCATAGTATACATATGCAAAAGCTGCAGCGTCTGAGACCACGACCACGAATTTCACTTCAAGGCGGATTTTTGGTTTGACATTTTAAACCGAAAACCGTCAACTCCAACTCCAGTTATACCGATTGCCTGAAGCCATCCCAAAATCATTTACTATATGTATGCATAGAACTGCATTTTATGTTTGCATTTATGTTAGAGATTGGATGCCCAAAGCCCAAAGCAGCTTGTCTCTTTATCCCACTTGACATTGACACTTTACGTACGGAGGTAAACACAGTGATGGGAGCCAATTATAAAAAATTTTACTTTTTGAGCTGGGAAGAAAATCTCATAAATTAAAACCACCTTGATTGTGACCGTTTTTCAGGGCTAAAATTGAGGCAAATAAACATAAAAGTAAAGTAATGTTAAGATCAGCGAGTTACAGAAGGAAAATTTAGTCGAACCACGAAAAAAGGACAAACTTTGGAACATTTCGACTCCCACTCCAATTCAACTGTCTTACTTATGCACCTTATGTATATATACATTAATATGTAATACTTTTGGTTGGGTGTAAGATGAATGACTTCATTTGTCTTTCCAATTCTTTGGTATAAAAAACTCGGTGGTACTTTTCCCATCCTCTTGTATATGTAGACTCGTCTGGTCTGTTTCAATTGAAACATTGAAAGAGTATTAACGCTACTATGTACAATGTACAGTCAGTATGGATATACGTATACAGTATACATAGACAAAACGCGGATCCGGTCCAGGAGGAAGAATGAGGGAGAAAATTGTATGGACAAAAAAGTTGAGGAGGAGAAAAAACGGGAGGAAAAAAGAAGAGGAAGGAATATGACCAAGAACAAAAGAAGTGTAGTAGTAGTAGTAAACTATCGGAATAAAATATATAGGGAAAGAGGAGACTGGAGACTGCAGAAAAAGAGGAAGCGGAAGAACAAAAGAAGTGAAAGAGCGTAAGATGAGATGACCAACTGTATATATGTATGTACAATGTACAACTAAAGAACCTGAACCAGGAATGAACCATCGAATAGAAGAGAAGTGAACAAAGTAGTAGAGAAAAGAGAGTTGTTCTTGTTCTTGCTCTTGTTCACTCTCTCCTGCTTATTTCATTTCAGAAGAAGGTTATTTATTGAGAGAATTATTGTAGTTGGTTCCGGTCATAGATGTCAAGTGGAAGATGGACTCGAGATCAACCACTTTTTCTCTCCTTCCTCCATTTCTCTCTATTTCTCTCTCTCTCTCTCTCTTTGTCCCTTCCACCGTCTTTTACTCCTCTAACTTTGTCGCGTTCTCTCCTCATTGCCAGGAAAATGAAGCTGAAGCTGTATCACTACGACTATTGCTATCGCTTTCACTATCGCTTTTCTTATGTCTTTATTATCAGAATTTTTTTCTCTCTCTTTACTCTTTATCCGTCACCATGCTCTCAGCGGGAGAAAAGACGAAGAAATTTGACTGGATCGAAAAAAGCAAAAGCCGGACATTATGACAGAGTGACATGGCTTCCCTTTCTTTTTGTAGGTTTCCCTTACGCTTTTTCTTCTATTTCTTAATGGAAGTCACTGGAATTGAAACTAGGCTTAAAGCACGCCTTCATTTACCTTCAGGTTCAGCTGAACCTGAAGGTAAATGAAAATCCCCTTCAAATGAAGTGAAGGGCGAGAAAAATGTCAAAGGTAATGCAATGCAGTATACAAGTACAATGTAATGTAATGAAATGAAATGGAATAGGATTGACTATATACATAGAATAGAACGAAATTCCCAACTTTGGATCGGTTAAAAGGATTGAATTGAAAGGGGAAAGTGTGACGCGCGAGTTGCCGGTGATTGGACATTGAACATGTCCACTTACTCACTTAAAAATTCCCCTTGTTTATTTTTTTGAGGACAAAATGTCCCTTGGCGCCTTAACCTTGGATACATACGGACAATCCCAAACTTTACATTTCATTGGGATTTCTCCCCTTTCCATTTCATTTTCACTTCCATTATTTTGACGATTTCATTCCATTCAATGAAAATGTAGCCGCTGGCCGGGCTTGTCAAACTAAGAAGGGTCATTCCATTCTCATTTCTTGGGCTCTCTAAAAAAACTGGAGAGGGGATGAGGAAAAAACGAGAGTGACATCAGATTATTTTACCCGCCTGGACTTTTTCTCACTTTCACTTTCTCAAATGGACATACATGTATGTATATGAACGACACGCACTTACTGTACAGTACAGCCATATGCATGCAACAAATCGGGGATGAAGTTGCCATGTGTTTTCCAATTTGAACGTGGGTAAAGAATAGTGTACTGTAGTGTAGTGTAGAGTAACGTTGTGACCGGTGCCAGTCAGTCATTCAACGTGTCCATGTCTCACGACCCTTATTGTCCGGGGTAAACTAAACGCACCGCAGAATTCGATAAAAGAGCATACATGTACACATATGTATGTACACTGAGAAAATGTCAGAGAGATAAGAGAGTGACAGGGCAGAGCGGAGAGGGACTTGAATTTTCGTGCAAAAAAACTAATGCACGCACATTTTTTCTACTGTTGCTCTGGACCAGCTACTGGACAATTCATCCCTTTTTTGTCCACTTTGCTTTTAGCTATATCAAGCAGCTAAAACACTACAGCTACAACTTTCTATTTTCTCTGGTCATTGCAAGTGTCCACATTCCAATGTTCATGTTGAAGAGACAAGGACGCGTAAAAGATTTCGTGGGTAATGTAAAAGGAATGGGGGGAAATGCCGGGTAGCTGGAGCTTTTTTAGTTTTCCGCCTTGGATTTGGCTTGCTCCGGTGTACATACGTAAGTGCAAAAGTGCTGGAGGTCGGTTGCTTGTCGGTTGCCGGGCGATGGTCGAATCCGAGGGGATGATGATTGAAAAAAAAATGAAATGAAATACGCACTCCATTTTGATGTTGACGTTAAACTGCTCTTGACGGCTTAGAGAGAGAGACACATATACAATATACATAGTTATAAATAGAAAAGGGGAGTAAAATTGTATAGAAAAAGTAGTCGGCACTAAATGCTTCTTTTATGTTAGTTTTTTCCATCCATTTCCCCTCTAGTGTCAATTGCTTTCCCCCTTGATTCATTCCGCGCTGCTTTGAAATACTTTTTTCTTCGCTTGGCATTACCTTTGATTGCGTAGCAATGTAAAATCCCCACTCATCGTCATCCTCATCATCCCCTTCTCTTAAATCTTGAGGCTAGAAGCTGAATTCCAGTTACATAGCTGACGCCGGGTCAAATAAAGTATTAAACCATGTATCGTCCGGCGACATCAATCTCCTGGAATCTTCATTCATTGAGAAGAGTGGAAAGGCAGTGGGAAATTATTGTAGAAAATCCGAGAAAAAACTGGCCATTGCCGAGATCCGGTGAAATTAAAGCTTTGAATTTCTCGGTAACTTTCTCCGAATTCTCTGCTTGGGGCTGAGTTTTTCTGTACATACAGTGAAAAAGTAGCAAAAAACAAAAGGCAATTAGGTAAAGATGGAAAAGATCTGGAGGATGACCAATGACCAAACATCTTGAAAAGTGGTTATCATTTTTGAGAGAAAAAAGCCATGGTTAAGTTGGTTCTTACAAGCAGGAAATAGACCTTTCATACGATAAATGACCAAAGGATGGGTTTTAGTGATAGTTAAAAATGTACTTCTTTTCAATAGGCTTTAACTGAACATTGTTTCAAATATATATAAGCCTATAGATTGCCAGGGGTCACAATATTCTAAATTATAATTGGATGCCTTCTTTAAAGCTTCTTGGCCAGGTCAAAGAAGAAGTCAGCAGAGCGTTTTAATTTAATTTCTATACCTAAAAAAAGAGTTCAAAGCTGGGATCGCGAAGACGTACAAAATTGCAAGTCGTTTATCTCCACCGTATTTGCACTTTGTGTGTGCTGTCTAATTGCATTTAATATTTAAGTTTTTCGGGTTGAGCGCTTCCTTCGACTTGGTCACCGAGAATACTTTTTTTAAATCCATCACTCACGCAATCTTTATTATATCTATATCTATACTTATCCATGCTGTTGGGTGAGCTTAAATCAGTTTTTGGACAGGTAATCAAATTTAAATGCTAAAAGTCCTTCTGTAGTTAAATATCCCACATGTGCTCTATTTTTGCCGTCGTATGTCGTACCAATTCATTTAACGATCGCAATTTTTATTTTTATTTTCATTATCCGTCTCTTTGCGCGGTAAAAACTTCAGGAGCTATAAATTACCTACTAATATAAAATGTAATTTTTTCCGCCGTTTTGAAAGGAAACTATTTTATTAGTAAGTAATCACAGCTACATTTTATGCTTTTATTTGAAAAATTCTAGGAAAAGTTTAAAAACATTTCTCGACAACCTCAAATGTAGTTTAACGAAATTTCTTACCTTTAATAGTATAAAGTCGCCCGAAGAAATGACGTGACGGACATGAAAATAATGATTTTCGTCTTTATTTACAATTTCCGCAATGATTCAGGTTTTGAGCTACAGAGCTTGGAATGCAATTTTAGAATGCATCTCAGTCTTCCACTCGAGCTGATGCAATAAAATATAATTTTTATTTTATGACAAATTTCAAATCGTCCCCAGTCCAATATCATTACCAACAACCAACCAACAGCTCAAACCTCAAACCAAGAGGAGTCAAGAGAGACACAAGTCTACCTCAAATCAATTTACAATTGTACAATATAGACGCAATAATACTAGCATTTGGAGCAGGTAGAAAGTATTCTAGAAAGTAGGTATGTATACATATGAGCGGGGAAAAGTGAAACCTAATTTATGTCTTCCATCCTTGTTGAGCCAATAAAATGTCGGATAATATGTAATAATGCGATATAATTTCACATTCCCCGCGGATAAAAAGTAAAAAGTAATGGCTAAACTGGATCATGTGCTACTTTCACTATACATACATCAACCAAACGTCCATGACTAAAATGGCCGAGGCAGATTATCCCATAAGTTTTAGATATACTTACTTATGAACTTGTGTTTTCAGTATTCAACTCTACACGTTTTTTGTTTGCCAACATCCTTTTTACTTTTTACAGCCATACATGTACATTACATGTATTTTTTAAAAAAGGTGGAGACCCATTAAACCTGTACAATTTCAAATATAATCGCAATCTGTCCTCTTGAAGCCTTTCAATTACACACATATATATATACATACATTCATACATACAAACATACAGCAAGGCAATAAGCTGGAGGTTGAAAGTTGCTCGAGAAAATTCTCCAGTCTGAGATTTAACGGGAGCTGGAGCTGGAAATTTCAGCAAGGTTTACATTTTTCCCCACTCCTCAATCCTCCAACGATTCTCGCCCAACTGTACACAATGTGTATTACGCGCCTCACAAACTACAATTTTCCGAGGGACAAAATACTCATGGAAATTTCGTTAAAGAGTTTGAGTCAGAGTCAGAGTCAGAGTCAAATTCTCCAGCTCGCTGTGCTTTTCCCCTTGTATATAGGATTTTCTTCGTCTTCTATTTTGCTCCAAATATCTATAAATACATGGATAGAAATGATGGATATAAACATAAATGTATCCTATTTACATGGAGCATCATTGCCGTTGTAGCATGTACATAGTAGAAGTAGCAATGGCAGTGATAGGGACGACATAGATGCTCTTAATGGGATTGGGATTGTCGTCGACTGGAGAAAGTCAACAATTCTATTACTGCTCCAACATTTTCCGCACACATACCCAGCAGCCGAAGCAGCAACAGCAGCAGTGGTAGTAGTAGTAGCTGTAGTATTGAGACACTTTTTGCCTTCTCCGTGCGATCCAAAATAAAATAAGAAATCGATTTTGGGGAGAATGAGAGAGAGAGAGAGAGAGAGAAAAGAGCGAGCGAGCGATAAGCAGTGAGACATCAAATGATCAAAAAATGGTTTAATATCGTGGGTTTCACATGGAAGTGGATTTCATTATTTTCCAGAGCTGTGACGAACATGTACGTGTATGTGTGTGTGTATATGGGTGCATGTACAATGTACATTGTACAACCACCACTAGAAGGAGAAAACGACAGGAGTTAAGTGAGGAAGTGTGCAAATACACCACCATCACATTTCTTTATTGGATCAAGCCGCTCCAGTTCGTTTCAATTTGGAGTCTATCCCTTTCCCTTCTCCTTCTTCGCACCATCCTCATACTTCTTCAACTTCTTCTTCTGCTTCTTCTCCATATCCTCTAGTCATTTTCTCTCAACTTCTCGTGGGCATGAAACCAACGACGACGACGACGATTCAAACTCGAGCATAATCTTAAGCTGAAAGGCAAGTGGAATGTCCCAACACGAACATCAAATGGCATCACAACACACATTTATGTATCTGTATATTTACTGTATACTATATGTACACAGGGAAATGTAAGTGTGAAAAATACAGAAAAATAAAAGGCAAGCAATTTTATCAAAATTTAGACATGAAAAATAAAAATCACCTCTTTTAAAATTGGCCAACTTGATTCTTTTGGTTTTTGGTCAGTTTTCATTTCCTTTTTTTTCGCTTTCAATTATTAATTTTTTTTAAAAAAAACCTGTGTAAATTCGATAAAGTTGCTGGAATTTTTTTTTGGTCAAAAATTGAAAATTTGCTCCTTGTACAAATGCAGAGAGGTACATAAGTGGAAGTAGAAGGAACTTTTTTATAAATTCCGAGACTTTTTTAAAGGAGATTTTCTTACAGCTACTTCAAACACGATTTGTAAGAAGCGAGGAATAAGGTGATTTTTTGGTATTTTTGTAAATAATCCCAAACACCCTGACGATGGGATCTGGATGTGACAAACAGGAAATATTGTAAAAGTACAAATACAAATACATAGAAATGGAGAGGGAGGTACGGGACAAGTGTGTCAACTTAGACGACGGCTTGTGGGGCAGATATGGAAAAAACCATGAAAGAGGGAGCTATCACGTAAGCTCGGCAAAGATAGATGGATAGCAAGCCAAGGAAATAATATGGAGAGAGAGATATGTACAAATACAAATACAATATCTTTTCAAAATCTACATATTTACTTGTAAATTTCCAATTTTCATCATGTTGATTCTCCTTCTTCGTCCGCATCTCATTGTCAGCTCGACTACCTTCTCGATGAGTTTTGAAGTAGACAAGTTTTGATATTCATATTAATGCCCTGAAACATTTCTTGATGGCTTCATAGCCCAAAATGCGGAGTAAAATACTTGTGATATGAATATAGCGGGAAAATAGGAAAAACCCCATTCTTAGCATCCCTGTACTTTCTTCCCCTATTCACACGCTCTTACACTCTTGAGTTTTTTGTTAGCATATGTAATATCGTTACATAAAACTCGATGCATTATATGTATGTATGTTTGTACGGCGAACATTGACCTGAGCAAGGACAGGGACAGAACGCCGAAGTTACGGCGTGAAGATGTATCATTCGCAGGCAGCCAGAGAGTGAATGAAGAAAGAAGGTACATATTTCACAAGATCTTGTCGATTTGAGAGGTGAGAAACATACATACATGTAAAGTGGCAGGAAAGAACAGGGAGGAAAAAAGAGAGAAAGACAGCCGTTGACAGACTGGCTGAATAGGCACAAAACATTTTTCGTTTCCACTCCCATTTGCTCAGCCTCAACTTCTCGTGGTATGTATGACGAATATTCAAAGACGATGCCTACGAGAAGGGTGACGGTGAGTCTCAAGTATAATTATGTACTAACCACATTCATATTACACATATTATATTTACATTCACTTTCAAGTCTTCACATCCGTCACAACTAGTCATATTTTCATCACGCGGCTAAATGAGGACACGATGATGATGTTGACAACACAACACAATGCAATACATACAGCAGTACTCTACCCTACACTATACACGAGATACAGCAGGGAGCAAACCCACATCTGTTCATAAACTCGTACACCCAAATACTCAAGATAAATGCATACATATAAATAGTATGCAGATATTTACCTCTAGTCAAATTACTGTTCAAAATATCAAAAATACAAGAGCGTCTAACTAGATTTCCACCACTACAATTACATGCAATTTTAAAAATAGCTTCTCATCTTCAGATCGTTAACATATTATGCACTTAGCCTCATCATCATCATGGATGTCGAGGTCATCATCGTGCTCATCTATCACAAAGGCCAACGCCACGTACATTTATGTACACTGTACACTGCTAATTATACATCTATGTACAATCGGGGAAAACACGTTTAAGGTTCGCCAAATTAAATCATAACAGTTTATTCCTAATTACCTCCTATATGCCAGGGCACAGCAAAAAATGGCCGCATTCCAAAGCGCTCGCTTCTCTTTAAAGTCCTTTAAAGTCGACGACAAAATGGTGAAACATAACAGACCACCCGAACCCAATACCAATCCTATCCTATCCTATCCTACGAGCGGCAAATTTTGCGGCCAGCATTAACCAATAGGGAAAAAGCCTAATCATTGGAAACTTGTTAAACACCGTCATCATTATCATTAACGTCATATTCATATTCCTCCCAATCTTCATCACCATCATCATCATCAACACCAACTCAATATCTGTGTCGTCAAGACAGCTTATCGCCTACCGGCGCCCGGTTGCCGGTAAAAACTAAAGGCAAATCATCCAATGTGACCCCAGCGGATGTTCCAGCTTTCGTAATTCGTAACCAAGGAAAAGGAAGGCCGCGCCAGAAAATTAATTACAATCGCTTTCTCCACACAAGTAATATTCTAGAATGTACATACAATGTACACTGTACACTGTACACATAAATAAATATGCATAAGCCCGCGTATTATTTAGTTATACATACACTATTAACGCGGCAACATCAACAGAAACATTAGGCCAAGTCAAGAACTTGGCTGTCTGCATTCGTTTGCTGAGCATGTGAAATTACGGCGGTGGTGTGAGACAAAGTGCAATAATAATGAACTAATTATAAATTGGAAAGAAACAGAAATTATTTTGTACGTGCAGATGCTTATGAGAGAATGAGGAAGAGAGAGAGAGAGAGAAAAGAGGAAGTGATGCACATTTACTTTCCTCGCGTCTATTTACTTTGTGTAGAGAAAGTTGCTCCCTGCTTTACTTTACTTTATACTTTACTTTGGTGTGGTAATGGCAGTGTTGAGCGCAATCCAGCTCCAGCTCCGACTCCAGCACCGGTAGAATAATACAGAGCGAGCAAGCAAGAGCAGAGGGAATAGAAGTGTGGTCGGACGTGGACTTTCTGGGGACTCTCCACCCTGGAATTAGAATTAGAGGAAGAAGAAGCCAGAGAGAGAGAGAGAGAGTTAGTGAGAAGACAGACACATACACACACACACACACACATACAAAGATATGGATAACCACAGAGGATGTAATATGAAATAGTAAGTGTTTGAAGTTGGCCGTTGCCTCTCTACCGTGTTGGTTGATGTGCCAAATTGGATTTTAAGTTTTGCTTCTTTGCTACCCTCCCAAGGTTTTATAGGATTAACTAGCTCGCTCCTCTCCCCTACTCTCTCTCTCTCTTTCGTTTTCTCTTCTTCCTGTTACGTTTAGCCTTTATCTTGTCTGGCTGCTACTGCTTGGTCTTGGTCTGCTCTACGCTGGCCTGGCATGGAAAGCCGTGGCCTGGCTTCTGGTTCCTGGTTTCTGCTTTATGTTGCTGGGGATTCCTTTCACGTCCTACACACATACATACACTCCGTACGTAGTACGAACATCGTACATACACTGATGCAGGAGCACATACAACAAATGTATGTATGTACACGCATTACTTGTACACATTCCTAATATCCTGAATCTTCACCCAGCACAGCTCAACAAACTCTACTCTACTCTACTCAACTCGGCTCAGCTTTAGCGCGGGCTTTCATGAGTTCTGGTTCCGTCAAAACCCCACCACCACCTTCCAAGGCCAACTGTGTATTCCTTTGCTTCCAGTCACCGGCGAATAAAGCCCGGGTATCTACTAGCTCCAAACTGTGTACAGTGTACAGCTCTATGCACTCAATATCCAGTAAACGGAGGTAGAAAACCGGGAATTAGCTCGCAGAGGATAAAAAGCGGAGCAAATAGGCACCTTGAGTATATGTATGTATGTATGTAGAGTTGAATAAAGAATCCAATTCAGTCGAGTTCGGACTCCAGCCTGCGTTTTTTCAATCGCCCAACTTCCAAGCCCCGAAAATAGGAAACCCCCAATTTTCACCAGTATTTTTTTGAAAAATTTCAATTTGGCGACAAAATTTTGCACCATAAACGATTCGTTCTTGTACATACATAGTAATGCACCAATTAAGCTAATTTACAAGGAAACAGACTAGACAGGAAACGAGAAGAAAAGCCGGTCTGGAGTAAAATAAATTGCAAGGTAAAATAGTATTCCTGTTTTGATGTTTTCTTGATTTTTGATGCGGTTTTTCTTCATATTCAGTATTCAGTTTATTAAGCTGTGTATTAAAATCTAATACAAATCTAAAATAGAAAAAACGGTTGGAAACTTGAAGAATTTTTTTACATGAGAAAGAACATTTTTTTATATTTAAACATAACTAGTAAATAAACAGAAGCTAAAGCTCTGCCCCAAAATTGAATTGAATTTCCTTTTCCATTGCAGATCTAGTTACAGAATAACGCAAACACTCACAGATTGTATACATACATATTACATACATACATAGATTTACGTGTAAAAACGTAAATAAATAAACGTAAAAAATCCGAGCAAAGTCAAAGCTAATGTTGTGCAAATAGAAACGTAAATATAAAAAATAAATCGAAACAAATCATTAACTCATCCTTCCCCAACTGTATATACAACGGTATACCTAGGATAAGTTGTTTGAACGACGAGTCTTCGACTTTGGATTCGAATTCGGATTTGGCTTAAACTTCAACTTTAACATCAATTTTTTGACGTTTCACGAGAAAAAACGTAACCGGAGGGAATCAAAATGTGAAGTGGTAATTGAATAGAAACAGAAAAAAGGGGGAAGGGAAAATGAGAAAAATCTATGGAAAAGTGTGAGTATGTACTTACTTATGCTCTGCTATAAATTATAAATATATTATGACTCCTTGACTTATGTATGAAGAAATAGTACAACATCAACATCATGGAGTAACAGGAAATCAGAAATAGGGAAGGCAAAAATTCTAAAGCTAATATGTACAGGAATTCCAGTGCCAATGACGACAACAAATACAATCATCATGATGATTATGACGGCGATGACGATGCCGAAGCTGAATATGAATATGAATCTGAATGTGAATCTCGAGCTATAGAAGTGGAGTTATACCAGTCTACACATCTTTGTATGTATCTTTGTATGCGTTATAGATAACCCATTTCCCATTTCCAAATATTATTGAATATAAAAGCCTTTGAATTTTTAAAAAAGAAAGAAGCGGCGGAAGAAAGTAAAGAAGAAGAAGAAGAAGAAAGTGAAGCTCAGTCAAGCAAAAGAAATTTAATTTTTTTCTCCCTTTTGCTTTCCATCTCTCTCTCTCTCTCTCTATTTTCTTTTTGCTCCCATCCAACTTTCTTCTTTTCCGTCTTCTTCTTCTTCTTCGCCCACAAGAAAACATCCGAGGATTTTCCCCATATCTCTCGCTTATCACTCCCACTTACATCAAATTTAAGGGAAAATATCTGTGATGTCTGGGCCCGAGTCTGGCTTTGGCTCTGACTCTATGTCAAAGTCTATGCCGACTTCTACGTTGATGTCGACGTCGATGTGTATTTCAGTCAGGGAATTTTTTCATACATATATATACACATACACACTTTGGTAGAAATGTGCATCCAGTAGCTTTTTTTGTGTTCAGCAGTTTTCCCTTCATATATTTACGAGGAACATACATACATACATAGATGTACTTGTGTGCACATACATACATATAGGAGATACCTCACATTTTTATAAGGAGAGGAGCATGAATGTAAAATGTGAATGTGAGCGGCATCATTCTTTCCCCTCTGCTTTCACATAGATATTCTTTCAGGGAAGCGAACAGAACCAGTCGCTCGACTCTTCATTTTTCTTCTGCTTCTTCGTAGTCTTCGTATTCTTCTATCCTATCCTATCCTATCCTATCCTGCCTTTTGGAATGTGGTCCGTTTTACGAGCGAACGTAAAACTCATAGCTGCCAACCCAAAATGGTGGTCATTTCTGCGATTTGATTGCCCAGCGTAAAGTTGGCGTCATTTTTAAAGGCTTCTAAAATTTTAAGATGGGTTTAAATCCAGGCCACACATACATACATACATAATACATATAAATACATACATTGAGACGGTATAAAATTCGCCATCATTCACCACATTAACTTCTACTCCTCTCCTGCATAGAACATCCATTTCATGCCCAAGAGAAGCACCAACTTTCTCCAGGACTTTAACGCATCCTTTTATTACACTCCGCAGTGTATGTATGTATGTGTCATGTGTATAGATAGAAAATTGTGTGAAACCTGAATGTGAATGCATACAGTATAGAGTTGCTATATACATAGAGTAAGGGTAGAGTCAATATAAGGACTTTTAGGCGTCCAGTGCCAGGATGCAAAAGGGCGATCAAAAAATGATCAAACTGGACATTATACGGTATACATGTACATTGTACACTGTACACTGTATGTATGTGTACAACTACGGTAGCTGTAAATATTGATCAACTACTGTATGTATTGATTATTGATTGGAGATGTAAATCCCGGTCTCAATACTCAATACCGGTCAGTTTTCTACCCTGTCATAGTTTTTGGTTTTTTCCACCAGTTTCCATACACATGTAGATCGATTCTGGAGTTTCTGGGAAATGTTAAATTGCCTTCGTTGAGCTTTGGTTGTACATTTTGTATTGTATTGTGCATGAATGATTTTGCTGACGAGAAATCAAGCTTGGTTGACATTATATACGAAAATCAGGCTAATAAACTATGAATAAAGTGTAATGCATTGTATTTTTGTTGATTTCGCTAAAATAAGAGGAACAGGATAAAAATTTGAGCAGAAATCCCACTTTATGCTTATAAATATTCAGCATTGACGTAAAACAGGTTGAAAACAATGTACCTGTGGTATTTATGAAAAAGAAATCGGAAAAAGTAGAATGATGAATTGCAAAGTTTTGAATGTAGCTTAATGAGTATAAAGAAAGAGTATTTTAAGGTCAGAATAGTACGTAGGGTTGACATGTTAAATTGGTCGTGTTGTGTCATGTCGTATAGAGAAAGAGTAGCCAAAGCAAGTGCACAGCAAGGTCAAATGTTTGCAAGAAGTTTACAAGAATGAGATAAAAAATAAAAGCTGAACTAACATCATAATGTTATACTGATGGATACATGCATTGTGCGTATGTACATACACATGTACATATGTACTATGTGTGTAAGTAAGTACATGTAGAAACTAGTTGTATACAAGACGAGGTGGCGAATTATTAATGGTTGATGGCTAAAGAATGAAGGGAGAGGAGAGCTATAGAACCCGCAAACTGACAACTGTAAGGTTGAATCGAGTTGAATAGAATGCCGGCAAAGCCACAGCCAGAAGTGCTCGAGTTTGTTGGCTAACCTTTCGAGTGAATGAAAAAGGGAAAAAAGTTGGGAGTTGGTCTGGTCTGGGCTAGAAATGGGAGAAAAAGGAGCCGGAGTCTGGATATATAAATGTAAAGACAACACATTTTGTGGGCAAAGACTCCGTACTTGTACAGTATGTAGTTCGTTCGCCCTCTCTCTCGGTCTCTCTCTCACTCACTCTTTCTCCGATTTCTCTTTCTTTGTGTGGCCGTAGTCAGAATTTAACGAAGGTAATCGAAATTTTATTGAGCTTCAGATATTTTCAGGCCATTATTGAGCCAAGACTGGTGTATGTATCTGTTTGTGTCTGTACATACATAGAGATGGATAACTATCTGTATGTATATCCGTTTTTCGTGTGTCCGTCTATGTAATATGTATGTATTTATGTACATATGTGTGTCGATGATATTTATGCCTTTTGGAGTTCACAAATACCCACATCCACCGCCAGAATAAAACTCACGTTTTGTTCTAGACGACTGCCTCTCTCTCTCTCTCCTCTCTGCTTTAGTTTGCTTCCTTTTCGTAATAAAAAGGACCTTGGATTAAATTCTTCCTTTCTGGCTCTCCTTTCTCTCCTTCCTCTTCATTCCAACATTTACTGCCTTAACATGGACATGATTTCTCCACATTCTACACATGTAATGCCTTTTTTCGCCCTTTTCCTTTCACTTCCTTCCCAAGCTTTGTATGTATGTGTGTATGTATATTATGAGTGTGTAATGGCTATCTTTTTACAATCTGTACATCCTTCCAATGCACGT